>KZ107393.1:265-47719 GCA_000504365.2 Pseudocercospora pini-densiflorae CBS 125139 | reverse complement strand
ACGGCTATAAATTCTAGGCTATAGTTATACCTAACGGTCTAATATCTTTACTTATTAGACTATTTAATAGACGAGACAACGACTAGCGAATGTAGCAACTTTCTAGCGTTAAACGTCGTCTCTAAAGGATTATAAGGAATAGGCGTGTTCTATATCTATATAGTAACCTAGTATACTATAGCAACTTCGGCATTATAGCTCCTTATAAGTATTATCTTAGACGGTCTTATTTAACGCCTTAGTAACAAGTATTTAATAAGAAGCTATCTAGTATCCGGATTAAGGTTAAATACCTATTTAGCTATACTATAAAGTTATAGTCTTATAATATGTTCTCGAAGTAGTTATAGCTACTTAAATAGCCTATTAGCGCCTACTTTATAGTAGTAGCGCTACTAACTAACTATTATATCTGCCTACGTAGATACAACTAGACAAGTAAGCAGTTTAGCTTAAATCCCCTAAGTTTGTAGGAATACCTCTAAGTACTAGAGCTAGACCTCTTAGACGATAAAAGCGAGAGCTTAGAAGGCTAAAATCGTATAGTTTCTAAATTGTTTAAGCTCGTTATACTACTACTAAAGGGGACTAAGATTGCTTAAGAGAGTATATTAGTACTAGAAGAAGGAACAGCTTAGGCTTGGAGGTTTAGCGTTCTCCGCTAAGCTAGTATACAAGCTTCGAGTTTAATTTACTTATACCCCTAACCCCCCTAAACAATACTATTATATACTCGTTACATATAAACAAATTATATAAGGTTATTTACCTAATTAGTAGCTACAATAGTATATAAAAAGTATTTAATTTAAGCAATATTTAGTATTATACTAGGCGCCGACGCTATGTCTTAAATCTTACTCGAAGTAACTCGCTAGCTTAACTAAAGAATACTATTTGTAGGTCCGGAAACTCGCTAGTAAGGCTTATTTCGACTAGATCTCTCGTAGAGAGTAGAGTTAGTATACTAGGAGCTAAAGCTAGATTAAATTATATGCCTTGTCTTAACAAAAAGGTCTTTAGAAGGCTATTAGTCTTATCGCTAGTACTCCGTATAGAGGACACGGTTAAAGTTAGCGACCTAACATTGTTCTTAATAGATATAACGTCTACCCTAACCTCTTTCTTAAACGTTTCTAGGTTATCCTTAATAGCTAATATATCCTCTTCTATTTCCTATCTTCTACGCTTTACTAAGCGACCCTTATTATCGTCGTTATTACTATTATCTTCTCGTTCTATATCTCTCTTTAGCTTAGTAGCTAGAACAGTAAACAACTCGTTTGCCTACGAGCGTATATTATAGTCTTACTACCGTATATTATTATTAGACGCTCCGCCGCGATGTTTACCTTAAGTATACTTAGATTAAATAGAAGACTCGCGTTGTCTACGAGTACGAGAAGGCGTAGCGGATCTACGAGAAGAGAGTATTACTAGCGTTACTAGACGACTCGTAGTACGTACGGATTAAGTAGGTTTAGTTAATATACTTCTTAACTAACTTCTAATACTTCTACCCTCTATCGACTACTAAGTATTATTATTACAAGACGGCGACGGTATAGCCTCGAGATTAGCGATACGGTAGTACTTACGCTTAATCTCCTAGTCTAGTTCTAGCTCTTTCTCGTAACTAGGCGTATCTTCGTCGTTGTTACTATCCTCGCTAGTTATACTATTATTAATAACAACTTCGTCGTTACCTTAATCTAGGCGCGGTCCTTTATCCTTACTTATTACTAGCGAGTCCGGCATCTCTTAAGCTTTAATAAACCGGCGATCTTTATTAGGAGTCCGCTATTTCTTTAACTATAAACTTAGTATATTATACTTATCTTAGTAGCTCGTAGTAGTGTCTAATTCTTCGCGCTACTAGACGACAATAATAGCCTCCTTCGCTTTATAGTAATTCTCGCGATATTTATACTAGGTACGTATTTCCGCCTATATTAAGCCTAGCTCGTCTTCTTCCTTACTAGTACTATTACTATACTCTTTAACCTTAAATTTAGGAAACTACTTCTTCTCGAGGTTCTATATAACCCTATTAAGCGATATATACTAAATACTAGTACTTTAGAAGTACTTAGTAGTTATAAGATCCTACTATCTAGTAGTACTATACAAGGCCTTATAATTATACGAAATACGGACTAGCGCCTTCTTATTATCCTTACTTTAACTACGGCGATTCTTCCTCTTTACTACCTTAATCGCGCTATCTAATATATTAACCGAGCCGCTAGTATTAGTCGTTACCTTCTTTAGTAATTCCTTTACTCGTATTCCGCGGCGAATAGCAGTATTCGTACGCCTAGATTCTTCGTCTAAAGTGCCCTTACTTAGTACCTATAATCTACGATCTAGCGATACCTCTAAGGCTCGAAACGACGGCGTTTACGTACGGAAGTTAGGCGCTTAAGAAGCTATAACAATTGGTATATAAAAGAGATAGAAATATAGGCCTTTCTACGCGACCTAGAAGACGCGCTAGGCTTGGAAACGAGGTCTTAACAACTGTCTTATTTAGCAAACTATAACAACCGCTATACTAGAAATAGAGCGTTACAATAGTCGTAGCACTATTACCACGCGTAGTTACACGATTACAACAGTAGTGTGCGCTGCACGGTCCAATCTATTACAAGCGTTCAAAAGCGGTCTAGGGGTTGCCTATATAGGCGTAGTAATCACCTTGTTGTGACCCTCTTCCGCCGGCAAAAGTCTTCTACTGTGAAGCAGCTTCCAGAACAGAGCATGGAGTTCCGTCTTGTCAGATCGCAGAACATGAGGAAGAGCCCAATTGCACAACTTGAAAAGGACGGAACGGGAGCTGCATCGGCCTCTTGCAGTCGAGCACGCAGAGATTTGGTTGCTCTGATCCAGGGACGATTGTGAAATGCCAGTTGGCTCAAGCAGTTTGTTCCCCAGAGCTCTCCCCGCAAAGAGCTAAAGAGATTCTGGAGTGGTGGCGTCGATCTTTGCTTTAGCACCGGTTTCAACTCATGCCGCGACGCCTCCATCACGTCAGTCTCTCCGGTCGTCCGCGGTCATCAGCGCCAGAAAGCTATGCGCACACCAACAAAGTAGACGAATCCAAGATCCGATGCTAAACGGGCTGCCAGGCTCACAGGACTTGGTGTGAGTCTCCAGTATAGGCTTACATGAATGATACCATCCCTCACGGTCGTCAATATAAACACATCCTCTTGTGCAACTCGTCTCCCAGCCATCCGGAGAGCCGCGTGGGCTAGTCAAATGAGAAAGGTACGGCAGGCTGCGTCCAACCGCAGCAACGGGTGCGGAGAGCATTAGGACCGTTTTGGATAGCTCCCAAGGTCTCATGCACGCGGATAGGATATGGCGCCAGGCAAAGACGCGTTGCGAGAGAGCTTCGCTTGCTGCTCGACCACAAGATGGGCATCTATCCCTCCTCTCTGGTCCACAAGGTCAAAGCGTGATGCATCGAAAGACTGGCCTAGGTTCCGGCACCTTAGTGCGGAGCCATGGCCTTTCGTTCAGGTCGTAATAATAAAGATAGATAGCTCGCCCTTGTCCTGTCGACCCGTTTCGTCTTGCTTGTGTGCCATCTGTAGCTTGCTTTCCCCATTGGTTTGGAATAGCAACCCTTGCGACCTTGTGCTACAGACCATCAACAGAACGACCCGAAACACAGCATCGCCATCATGTCGAGCCAGGTCGCAAGCAATTACAATGCGACTCAGGAGAACGCGAACCTGACTGCTCCAAACCACGCAAATGCGCCAATGGAGAAGGACTTCGAGAATGGTGAGCTCCATTGAGTTGATCGCGTGATCTGAATCTCGATACTGATAGCTTGCGCCTGCAGGATACCATCTCGACAACAACATGGATCCGGGCACCGCATTGAGGAAGATCCAGACTTCCGGCAGCATTTCCATCTCGCCTGAGCTTTTCGAGAAGATCTACCTTTCACCGCAGAACAAGGTCTCTGGTGATCTCCGAAAGACATTCGGTAACCCAACTCCATTGTAAGTGGATTCGCGTCAGGAAAGTGCTTCGACTTCGATGGGACTGACTTGTATCTCAGGGCTCTTGTCGGTTTCTTGCTCTCCCTCACACCACTTTCTTGCGATCTGATGGGTTGGAGAGGAGCCGGTGGCAGTGGTGCAGCTTCGACTGGCGTCTACTTCTTCTTCGGTGGTCTTCTCATGATTCTCGGATCTCTCGGAGAGGTGAGCTTGATCGCAACGCAAACGCCTGCGAGAATACTTGATACTAATACTTCGCCAACAGTTCATCCTCGGAAACACCTTCCCATTCGTCGTCTTCGGCAGCTTCGGTGCATTCTGGCTCGCTTTCGCCGCGACCTTGCAGCCATTCTACAACGCATACGGCGCCTACGCTTCAGACCCAAGCATGCCAGCTGAAGGCCTCGAGACCGTCGGTTTCAACGCATCATTCGGTAAGCCCTCATCATCAAACATCTTCTTCCTCTCCAAGAATCTTTACTAACATCATCTTAACCAGCCTTCTTCCTCCTCTTCATGGGCGTCCTCTGCTTCCTCTACATGATCCTCGCCCTCCGCACCAACCTAATCTTCTTCCTCATCTTCATGACCCTCGCCCCCGCTTTCGGCTTGTTGGCAGCAGCATACTGGAACTTGGCCAAGGGCACTCCAGCCGCAGCCGCAAGCGCAAAGACCTACACAATCGCAGCAGGAGCTTTGACTTTCGTCACTGATATGCTTGGATGGTGGATCTTCTTCGCCATCTTGCTCGCCTCCCTCGACTTCCCATTCCAGCTTCCTGTTGTTGATCTCAGCAGGTTTGTTAAGGGTGCGAGTGACAAGAAGAAGGCGAAGGAGTATGAGGCTTAGATACCTTGAAGAAATGTGCTATGAGGCATATATGTGTGATGGCTTGAATGATTATGCGAGTACCCCTGTACCTAGTTAATGTACGAAAAGATGAACATTTTCGTGGAAGATTATCTTTCCCGACACCTCTTGTCTTAGACATTGAATGAAGATAAGCAGTTTCCATCAACTGTAGATTTCGCCTTGGATATAGCGGACTTCTGCCCATCTTATGTATCACGTTGCTGCCGGGCTTATGCTTATGCTTACAGCACGAACATCGGCCCTGTCAGCATTAACCCTCTGGACGTTCGATGTACGCGACATCTCACCAATCTTTAGGTCAGACAGGGCGAAGTCAAGTTTTCGATTTTCCGGAACCAGCATCATAGTCCTGTGTGTTGCTTATCTTACCCGAGTTCTTGGTGCAGACGACTCTGGATCCCCGTTTCGGACATGTGAGATGTTCGACATTCAACTGAAGTCAACTCATGAATTGTTCATGTGCCACGCATGTTGAGAGTTCTCAAAAGAATAGTTCATTCTCTACAACATAAACTTTTGGACCGCCTAGCGTCTTCCACCGTTCCTGTCTATTCGTCTCCAATTCGAGGACTTCAGCATTCCTCAGAAGCCTGGTTCGCATCATCATAACTGCAGACGCATTGATAGTCGCCGGAACTAGATACTCATTAGCTTTGGTTCCCGTAGTCTGTTCCGACCGATTCCTCAACACATACTTGCGCTTCTGGTAAGCGTATCCTGATCCTCCACAATCGTAGTCACAGTTCTGAGTCTGGTCTACGCAGTATGCTGCATCGACTTGAACGCAGCCCCATGCTCCTTCGTAATGGCATTTGTTGAGCAGAGAAGAGCAGCATTGACCGCCTCGGATGGTTGCTGTAGCTGAGGAGGCGAGGGCGAGGATGGCGAGAATTGAGGTGAATGGCTGCATTTTCGTGGTTTTGATACTGTGTCTTGCTTGATGCGTTCCTCATAGGGTGTTGGATCGCTCCTGCTTTTATGTCTAAACCAATGGGTTCGAACTCGTCGTTACTTTGCCCTTCTTTTGGGTTTTCAAACGAGCCGAAGTTCATCTTGGCTGGCAGCGGCAACAGGCTAAGTCTCAAGTCAGGATCACAGCCTTGCCATCCTGGACAAGATAGGGTTGTCGCAGGAGTTTCAAGTTCAAATGACGCCAGTCGCTTGGTCTTTCTCGTTGAAGTTCGCACGGATTGCGCGGAAGAACCGCATGGACTGTCCTGTCGCATGAGCAGAATATCACGCATCGAGCTTCTGGAATGTTTGAAAGCAATTCATGGTCGCGATCCGAAAGAGAGCGAGAGTGTGACGAGTCAGATCTGGCGAAACATGAAGCGACTTGCAGTCTGAGGAGATCTCTAGTGACGGCAACGTACGTCGCTTTATCACAAGCCTCGCTCATGGAGCGTCACTGGCAGTCTATCCCGCTTCAAATTGGACCTGGATAGCAGCGATCGAGTGGTAGTGGTATATCTCTTGGCGCTTAGAGAGGGTGTACCACCCTCAAAGCACCACGCAAGTTTGCATGGCCGGCTCTCTTCGCAGTTTGCTATGGCTCAAAGGCCTTTCGATCTCTGTATCGTGCTCTTCCGCCTCTTGTACGTTGACCAATCTGTACCGCCTGCTGTTCGGAACCCGCAGATAAGACCAATCTTGGGCGGTGGGCACTGTTCTTCTATCGAGATAACATGGGTGATCACTGAAATTGAGCCGCGTGTATGAGCACTGGTCGCATGCTCGATCTCTTGTAGTTGTTCAGTAATCCGAAGTTGGTGCGAGGTTGAGGCCTTCCTCGCGCCGAGAATTTGCCCTGGTCTCTCCCAACCTCCTTTCTTTCCAAACCACTACAACATCAGCATCGTTACCTTACTACCAGTCACTCACCATTAGTCGAACGAACGGATGTGGCAATAGTCGACATGGAACTTCAGTCGCCATATTGGCTTCTCACACCTCCACTGCAGTCTCAAAAGTCAAGAAGCTGGGCTGCCTCCATGGCCCTCTAGCAAACCAGCTCGCGTTGTAGGGGCTCTGCATATGCCCAGATGCATGGCCCCTTCTGCAGTAGCAGGAACACGTCGACAGAGTTCGCGAAGTGCCCTACACAGCTGCAAGCTCTCCAGTGCTCATGACAATTAGCATTGTCCCTTGCGGATCTAGGGGCTTTCGAAGCTCTACCAGAGCGGGGCATTGAGCGCCGACAACGCAAGTCTGCCGGATCTTGAGACGTCATGGTTTATGCTGGCGACATGAATTTGGAAGAGACGGCGACATGGGCGGAATGGCCTCGTGGTAGGTTTGGCAGGCACTTCATTCACTCTGACCTTTCAGCACATTTTTCCCTATAGCATTTACCCTCCTCCTGTCCAGGCACTATCATACCATGTCTAGCATCAAGCTCTACTTTCTCCAAGCCTCCCGGTGTATTCGCACCGCCTGGCAACTCGAAGAGCTGGGTCTCGACTACGAAGTCAAGTTCGCACCACGAGAAAATGGCGTGGCTCCTCCAGCATTTAAGAAAGAGGCGGGCGGTCTTGGGAAATTCCCTTCGCTCGAAGATGAAGGTATAATGTACTATGAAAGTGGTAACATCTGCGAGTGAGTTAAAGGAACGAGCAAGATCTTTGGCACGGCATCGCAACTAACGCATGTTCTAGATACCTCAGCGACAAGTACGACAAGCAGCACAAGTTGCTGGCTCCTCCCGGCGATCCGCAACGCTACAAGGCTCTCCAATGGGTTCACGCTTCCGAGGGAATGTTTGCGCTTCACGGCTTGGCTTGCCTATACGCGAAGTGGTTCCAGCAGGATGGTGACGTGCAGAAGACTCAGGAAGGCATGAGCAAGAATGTGATCAAGGATTTCGACTACTTGCAGGCCGAGCTGGAGAAGAGCAGTGGGAAGTTCTTGCTTGGGGATAAGCTTACTGTGGCAGATGTCATGATGCACTTCTCTGCCCGATTTATCATTTTGAGGGAGCTGGGCACAATGGGCAAAAGGTGGCCCAAGGTTGAAGAGTGGCTGGACCTTTGTGAGGCACAGCCAGCGTATAAGGCAGCCGTGAAGAAGACCGGGCATCAGCTGTGAGCGATCCGGTACAGTCTTGAGGATCAATAATGCGATAGGGATACACAGTTGCAGCTCCTGGCTAATCGCAAATCAGAATCGAGCCTTCCTCCTCTCGATCGCCGAAGATTTATGATCACAATCGACCCAGTATTGATATGCCACAGCTTTAGTTGCCTGAATGGCCTCCACGCGATTCCGCAGTGTGCGCCAGTCTCCACTCATGGCCTCGAGAGCAGCTCACGACTGTAGCGCCTTTGCACCGCCCTCGACACTAAATCCAGGCGTCCCACGTGGTCTCCAACCAGGAATAGCTTGATCGAAGTTCAGAATGTTCTGCAGAAAGTCAGCACAGTTCTCGGCAATCGCCAGAGCTGAAGACGAACGCCATTCAGGTCTGCCTCTCGCGTCAGCATTGTTCTCTCCACAAGGAGACATTGTCTGAACTCACCAGTCACCTCGAAGTCCTTCAATCCCCAAGGCTGATGTTTGACCTCTCTGAGGACTTTGGCACCAGCGTCCTCGAACTTCTTGAGAAGCTTTTCCAATTCATTCTCGTCTCCGGTAATGCTGATGTGTACCTTCCCAAATTGCACATCGTTTGGAATTGATGGAAATGTTCGCCCTCGAAATCAAATCAGCTCTGACAAGCACTGCATACACGGGCAAGAGCAGTTTACTTCGAAGGTAGATGTTCACAGCAGCTTTGTGCTTTTCTTCATTTTCATCTGTGGGAAGGCGTAGCCACGTATGATCATCCCTGTCTCTTCCAACCACACTGAAGCCGAGGACGTCGGTGTAGTAAGCAATAGACTCTGGTATGGATGTGACGGGGAGTGAAGGCTGGATCTTTTTGAACGTCGGAGACATAGTTGAAAATATTGGGATGAGAAAGGAATCATTCACTGTGCTCTGCAGATGTTGTTTCCAGCTCTTGTCCCACAGTTGCACAAGCAAGTGAAGTCGGAGCCTTCGGAGAAATCGTGCAAGGAAGCGATCGCGACTTCAAAGCCCTACCTCTTTGTGCATCCATCACGGCTTCTTGCTTGGCCGCAGTGATCCATTCAAGCCGCTCTCTCTTCTAGCGAAGATCAGAAGAAGACTTTCTGTTTGCGACCTTGCTACAGAGTGATGTTTGAAGAGGCTTGGCAGTCGACCGGAAGCCCCCGACCTCGCTCCAAAGCTCTTTCTCCCTTGCTCTTTCTTGACGTACATCAAATCCACGCCAACCACATCAGAGTCAAGTCCTCCATCGAGCAACCATCTTGGGATGTGCTCCCGGGTCTGATTCCGTCGAGCAAACTGCCTTAATCACCTTAATCCGCTCGGCCATTGCGGGCTGGCTGAAGACGTTGCTAGACTCACACGTACCAGACTTTGCACGACTTCGAGACCCATCGAACACGTTTCTAACACGTTCTTGTGTGTATGACCGATGGTTCTTCAGGCAGAACACCAATTGCATTCGAGTGTTTGAGACCAATACGCCTCCTGAATCCTCAAGAATGACTTTGCAGAGTTGACTTTCGTACTTCGCAGAGCTTCTTTGCAAGCGTTTATGAAAGGTAAAGACACCAAGAAGTCCTCGTCTTCGCATCTAAACTAGCACTCTTGGATTTTTCTATACACTGACTGCATTCAAAATGCACTTCTTCTCGAATGGCGTCTTGCCACTGAGCGTACTTGTTGCTACAAGTCTTGTAAATGCTCAGACACAGTGTCTGAAGGGGTTCGCCACGGCATTCGCACCTCTATCGACAATTCCTGCTATCCAGACATTCTGCTCCCTCAGATATCCGCTTCCCACGCAGACTTCAACAACTATATTGACTTCGACGATCACCGACATCGTCTCCGCGACCTCCATTGCGACCGATACAGTGTACTCGACCTACTCGCGAGCACAGGCTCCTACCAAACGTGAAGCAGAACCAGCTGTTCTCGAGGCGAGGCAGACACCCGCAGCAGTTCTCAGCCTCATCAAGTCCGCAGCGAACGCCATAGGCAGTGTCTGCACCTGCTTCCAGACACCCAAGACCGTTCAAGCAACACGGACAACGACGGTCACGGCGTCAGTCACAAGCACTGTGGCGACTGCAACAGCTACTATCACTGTATCCAATGAATGTACCAATCTGTTCGTATGTGGAGGCAATTCTGGTATTTGCGGAACGAACGATATCTGCACCTGCTTCCAAGCTACTACCGACGGGTTCTGTAGCTCCGCCATCAATAGCAATGGCGCCTGCAACTCTGACAGCGACTGTGCAAACGGAAACCTTTGTGTGTTCAATACATGTGCCGGCAATGCCTGTATTCCAATCAACGATCCTACTTGCGCTTTTGCAAGGGCTCCGGCGAGGCTGTTCCGTCGGGCACCGGCTACAAGTGTTTGGAGCAACCTTAGAGGCCGCTATGTGACCATCTGATGGGAAGAATCGTCGAGAGTCAGGTTTTGGTAGTCCTGGCGCTTGAAGTATCGCCCGAGATGCGGGTAAGGCTCTTGAGCCTGTCAGTCAGTAGTCTTCGAAACCGCATTAGACGAACGCAATTGAGAACTTCACTCAGCTTCATCAACAGTTCTCATGAGATCAAGAGTATTCAAATGCTCTTGTTCGTTATGCCATCAAGCCGGCAACATTCGGCCCTGCTAACAAACCGCCATCCAGAGTCAACGCTTGTCCTGTGAGATAGCTCGCTGCCGCAGAGCACAAGTACACAGCACTATTTCCTACCTCATCAACCTCAGCAATGCGACCAAGCGGCACAATCTTCTTCAGCAGATCACGAACAGGTGGGAACTTTGCCTTTTCGCCCTCATGCATCGGAGTGGCCACCCAGGTTGGACACAGAGCATTAACCCGGATGCCCTCGGATGCAAGATCAAGAGCTGGAACTCGTCAGCAAGCCGCCCAACATCTCCCAGCGTCCCGACTTCACTTACCCAAAGTCCTAGTGATCCCCAACGCCGCATGCTTACTAGCACAATACTGCACCTTTCCCGGAATACCAGCAAAGCTCGCGGCACTAGTGACATTGACAATCACGCCTTTACCTAGATCTCTTTGCGTTCCGGAAGAGGTGGTGAAATGACGACGTTCTTGGGTTATCATGACTGCAGCTACAGCTCGATCGATGATCAGTGTACCTCTGGCGTTGACGTCCATAACGGTATCGTAGTCTTCCATGGAGTTCTGTGGGATGGGGAGGTAGTCTTTCTGGTCGATCTGGAAGTCACATCAGTAAGTTAATGAGATGGGAGGAGAGAGGGGGAGTACTTACGCCAGCGCTGTGGACTAAGTAATCGATTCTTCCGAATTCTCTGACAACTTCGTTGACCATCTGCTTGACTGCTTCGTTGTCGGTGATGTTGACGGTGTACGCTTTTGAGCGGTAGTTTGGATCGGTAGCATATTTCTTGCTTTCTTCTGCAGCGGCTTGGACTCGCTCTAGATCAATGTCGACAAATGCGATCGCTGTTGCACCTGCGGCTGCAAGGGCATTGGTTGCACCTTGGCCGATGCCGCCAGCGGACTATGGGAAGGACATGTAAGTGTTTGGATCTTAGAAAAATGATTCCGACTTACGCCTGTCACAATCGCAACGCCTTTCGTCTGGAAATATGCCATTGTAGTAAGTGGTCTGACTTGATAGCTGCCGGCTGGCTGGTATCAGTATATATGGAAGTCCTTCATGTAGTGGTATGCCGCTAATCGCCGTGGTGTCCTTGAGTAGGCCGTTATGCAAGGTAAAAGAAGACCTCAAATGACGTGTGCCAGCTGCGGCTGTATCAGCAGAGTAGGATTCAGCTCGGGATGAAGAGCGAAGTCGCGCCAAGTGCACGCTTCCGAAGTGGAAGACGTAGAACGACGACAACAGATTGTCGAGACTGCGTAATCTATTGCAAGATCAAGAAGCCATCTGCCGCTTCCTCTCTTCTTCCATCTGCTTTTCCAATCCAATTACTCCCTTCATTATATCGTCGTGAGCTTCCATGACCACCTTCGGACCGACATATCCTCTACTACGTTTCCAAAAGAACCCCAGCGTAAGCAAGAACGTGATACCAACGAAGAGGACGGATGTCCAATTCATCAGATCAGGGCTTGCCACCGGATAACTGTATGGGAATAAGTAGATAACGTTGAAGACGATTGTGTATGCGCATCCAATGCTCATCACAATGTAGCCCCACATACCAGGAACCCAGAACGGACCTGGCTTGACGTATCTTCTACGCGTGAGGAGATGCGGTAAGACGGCTGCCAGATAGGACATTGTTGTGAATATGGAGAAGCTGGCGACGAAGGCATTGAAAGCTGTGGCTGATCCAACGTAGATTGCGCCTAATATCGTGCCGCCGATGGCGCACAGGATCTGAGCATTGAATGGATTCTTGAATCGCGGGCTGACCTTTCGGACGAAGTTGGGAAATGGTGTCGCATCATCTCTGCCCAAGGTCCAGAGCATGCGCCCAGCTGTGATCCAGGCGCCAGGAACTGTGAATAAGATATCGATGAAGTAGATGAAGAGCAGCGCAAATGTGAGACCGTTCGATCTGGTTGCCTGTTGGAACATTGCTGCGAGAGGGAGGGAGGTAATATTCGTTGAGTAGACTGCATCGAGATCCGTCACTCCGTACAGCTGTGAATCATTAGCATCAGATCGCCGCATCCTGTGAATTCTACTTACGACCGCAATATAGAAGGTAAAAGCCATGGCGAAGGCAGTAGTCAGCTGAATGTAAACACCTTTGGGAATGTTGACCTTCGGGTTTGGCGTCTCTTCGCAAAGATGGCAGACTCCGTCAGGAGTGCCAACAGTGTAAGCGCCATTCAGCATTCCCATGAGGAAGACGAAGCCATTTGAACTCCAACCAGTGAAGTTCTGGAAATTTGTCCAGACGAAGGAGTTGGATGCGTAGCCGAACCCGTTCTTGCTGGGCATGATCGCCACAATGAGGATTGACACCAGATAGAACACGATGCATAGCACTCCAGCAGAGGTCGCAAATCGTGCAATGTACTTCTGCCCAAAGCAGATCAAGAGGTTGTCGAACCAGATGATGAACAGATAAGCGATGAAAACATGCCATCTTTGCAGGACGTATTCTGGATGGTAGATGTTGTACATCGCCACTACAGCATTTGCCGCGAACAGAGATGTTGAAGCGCATCCAAATATCCAGGCAACGCAGTTCCACCAGCCAGCGAACCAGGAACATACTTTCGCATACTTCGGTCCTGGTGTCACTGAGGCCCAATGGTAGACATTTGCTGAGCTAGGAATGGCCGATGAGAGCTCAGCTAGTCCAGCGCAGATGAAGGCGTAGAAGAATGTTGCAGCTATCAGTCCATATAGAACTCCAGGCCCACCGCCATTGTACAATGCCAGCACGAGTGATCCGGCACCAGCTGCCCAAGCATTGTCTGAGATGATGGCCTGACCAGCGATACTCCAGAACCCCCAAGTCCGATCCAGTTCCTGAACGTGGCCGGAAGCGTTCAGCAACTCGTCCACATCGACACGCGTTGCGTTGGTGTCTCCTTCTGATGAGAATCGTCGCTTCTCATCGCCATCTGCCATGATCTTGATGGACGCGTTGAAGAGAGGAGATCTGGAGATGAAGAAGTAGAAGTCAAGAAGACAAGAGATACACAAACCTTCGATATAGATACCACATGCTGTCCCCGTTACAGGTTAGTGGGCCCAGAACGCTGATCTCGGCAGGGCATTGCAGTAGTACAGCCAAGCATACTGTTCAGCCACCAGAAAAGCGGCAGCTGCTCTCCATGAAGCGAGATTCGCACGCGATGAGTAAGGGACCTCGGTCAGCAGAGAGGGCTGACTACTCGAATGTGCAGAAAACTTGTGCTCTTGCGGTGTTCAAGGCCGCAATAACGATCCAGGTTGGTCAAATGATTGCTGTAGGCGATAGGGACGGAAGAATGTCCAGATAGGCGCAGCGCCGTCGCAAATGCACATGGAGAAGCGTGCGATAGCGTGTCGGAAGGCGTTACGCGATGTTATCCACACATCGGAGAAAAAGTGCTGGCCCTACTGTGCGCTGTCAGTAAGTAAGCCATCCGGTTCACGACATCAGCGAAGACTGCGATGCTGCCTGGGAAAGATGGCAGCGATTGTCTTGAAGCAGGAAGGGACGGATTCGAGATGGCCGGGTTTGTTTTGGTCTTGGCAAGGAGATGTAGTTCTACCGCAGTTCGACCGAGCTCGCATAACAACGGCATGAGATGAATTAGTCGATGCACTCGAGACACATCATACCTTCAGACTGGAATACATCCTTTCCGGAGGGACACCGCATTGATGGTTGTGACGCATATTCAAGTCCATCCAATGCCCGCCAAGCCTACGACAAGTCATGCTCACAGATTCAACATTTGTTGCTTTTGAAGAGCTCATACCTGGCACAAGCACGAAGTGTCTTCGACCCTTGTCCAGCGATTCGTGCACTGCGGCCAGACTATTCTACTGGGCTCCAATGTCATCTGATCCGAGCTGCGCGCCATTGATGAATTCGCTAAGATCCATTCCATCAAAGGTATCTAGATCCAGCAACGCATTGTCATCAATGGCCGGCTCGCCGGCGTCTTGCAGTAAAGTATCAGGCGCCAATCTTTTCACGAGACGCCAGGTTTTCGAGCCAGGTTGTGCTTCGGCGCTTCCTGATGCACGGAGAGCAGACCAGACATGCTGCAAAACGAGCTCCATGTCGTCCTCTCTCTGGCTTTTGACTCCTTGTTGCAAATCCTGGACTTGTTTCTGAAGAGCTCTAATCTCGTCCACCATGTCGTGGACCTGTGTTGTATTTACTTCTGTATGCTCACGCAGCTCTCGACTGGAGGTCGCATCCGAGGAGTTCAGAGCTCGTTCATCGTGGCCGAAGGACGACGATCCTCCAGTCAAGGACATTATTGCCTCGGGCCCAGAGCCCTGAGCAACGGCATGGTCAACATGTGTTGAGTCAGGTCGAAACACCAAGTCGATCATGCCTATGACCGAATGATCCGGGTACTGCATCTTGAACAATTCCAACCACTGTTCCTCCGCGGTAGTGATGCATATGCATGGACTTGCACGGCTCTCGACATTCTTCACTTTTCTCCTGCACACAGCTTTATCACAAGACTTGATGCAGGAATGTGTCTCTTTCGAAGTTCTGTCATCGAACCTGGTGAAGCACTTTTGGCATGCGTGGAACTCGTGGCTAGTTAGGTGGCGCCTAGAAACTTCAGTAAAGCACTTCTACTCGTGACGTCTCTTTCGAACAACTTACAGGAGCTCGGCAATGTACCTATACTTCTTCGTGTGCTCGCAATATGCGAGCGGCTCGCCGACGTAGAAGATACATGGAAGTATCGCGTCAGCCTCACCATCCGTGACCTTGCCACCAGTCCGACGGCGCTTGCTAGCTGGCGGTCGAGCACTGTTTTCTCGATTGTCCTCGCCACTAGCGGCCTTCGGACTAGTCTGAGCGGCCATGCTCGTGTCAGCAGCACTGACATTCGAGGGGCTCCCAGTAGCTTGAGAGCCATCCCGTGCACACGAGCTGTTGGAAATGCAAGAGCTTCCCTGCGATGATTGACCAATGACCACGGAAGTCGTCGTCAAATAGCTACGACCGCTTGGCTCCGTTTTCTCGTTATTCGCCCGCACGAAGGTGCCTATAGAGCAATCTTGTGGCCTCGAAGATCCAGAATAGTCACCTTCCTCAACGGTGCCAATGTCGCTAGTTTCTTGTCCAGTGGGCCCGACCTTGTCATGCTCCAGATCGATTATGACCGCACGTTCTTTTCGGGCTTTGGTTAGGAGCTCCAGTATTAGCACCTTGACCTTGAGTATCTTTAACATGGCGCATAAACTTAACGTGTCTACCTCATCTTGCGCTGAGGAAGGACGGGCGTTCCCTGGGTCGCTTTCGTCATGGAGTCTTTCATCACCATCGAGCTTGAGATCTTTCATCGGGCTCTCGTGGCCGACTTCATTTCTGAGAAGATCGTCGTCGAAATCTGATGCGACGGTCAAAGGTGAACTTGATGGCGATGCTACACTCGAGAGCACGAGTGAGTCCACGGTGTCGGAGCAATCTTCAATACCTGAGACATCCGAGCGCAGCCAGTGCTCTAGAGGCTTATAAATCGCGCTTGCGGTGGTAAGGCTGTACTGCGAGCAATCTTCAATGCTCTGCTTCGCTTGCTCCGACGAGCGAGCAGGAGCATGGAGCTGCCATGATTCATGGCACGCCTCGCGGTTGGCGGTTGAGCGATTGCTTTCAAGAAACTGCTGTTGAGCCAAGTTGCGGACTGTAAGGTCTACTTTTGTGTCGTCTTCACTCGGCAGTGGGCTAGAAGGTAGGCGCAAGCATGGTTTCCTCTCGACTAAGCAACTTGCCAGTGGCATGTTGAGTTTATCGTCGCGAGATACGAGTGCAGGACCGACCGAGGAAGTGATTGCTGCATCGTGAAGCATGGTTTTGGACTTCAGCTCCAAGGTAGGAAGTCCACTGACCTTGCAAGGCTCGCCAGAGAGAGTGCTCTGGGGTTTCGGTCCATTGATTAAATCTATGGGCCTTCGGACTGTTGCCGATGTGATGGTACCTTGCGTCCTTTTCCAACTGGAGCTTTTGGACTTCTGCAGTCAGTAGTGAGATGTCCTCGGTGGCCTTTTCAATGGACGCTCGATAGCGATCTGGCTGAAGCATCCACCTCCTACGGTCCTCAGAGACCTTTTGCAGCCGGCGCAACTTCTTCTCGATCTTATAGCAAAAACTGCATCTGTCGACAAGATCGATTGTCTGATAGAGGAATTTCGTGCCACAAGTCTCGCCCACCCGATATTCCTTTTGGCAGTGGTGCCTGAAGTTGCCCCATTTCCAGTCCCTACATGAATACTTGTACATGTCGTAGAAACACATCTCCGGAAAAGTAATTTGCAAGGTCGCTATGGTCTGAAGCGACACTCTTCGAGGAGATGCTGTGTAGGTTAAAAACTGATATGACGGGTAGAAAAGCGCAGGCGCGTCCTTCAAACACACTTGACCGAGTTGAGAGGCTCTGATCTGAACAGATACCAGAGTCACGTCCCGCGCAGACATGGACTTAACATAGCCTAGCTTGCAGCTTGAGTGACAGGGAATCTTCGTCAGCGCGCAGCAATCTCTCGTCATGTGATGCGCATGCAAGCCAGCAACTTGTTCGCCCGAGCAAGGAACCCGCATTTGATATCCCTGCTACAAGTGCTTCTCAAGCGAGCAAGAGCTTCACTTTCCAGCGATGAGTCTTTGCTCCTCCGTTTTGTTGATACTAACATGAATTAGTTTTCATACATTTCGTATCAATGACCAGGAGACGGCTTCCAAGTCTACATCTCAAGTGATGTCTCGAATCTCGGAGATGACAAGTATCGAAATACTGTTTGCACACAAGCCATACGTCTCCATTTGTGCTTGTACAAGTCAGTGCTATATATCTTGCTCATGTCACCCAGGCGTGGCGACTTACATCTTTTGGCGAGTATGCCACAATCGAAAAATCTGCCATGATCTCCCAGCAATCAAATACAGCCGACAGATACCACAGCGTGGATGAAATCATTGTTGGTGCTGGTGGCTGGATTGAAGCAACAACCAGTCTGCCGTTGACCGGCTCCGAAGAATCGACAATCGAAGCAAACTCCACCGATTCAATGAGAACAGGTGTCATTTCTAAGGCCGAGGGCAGTAATGGACCACAGGAGTCGGCCATATTCCCTTGGAAAGCGAGTCTGGTGCCCAGTAAGTGCCGGGAGTCATCGAACATTGTATCAAGCTGACGATCAGGAGGCCTCAAGGAATGTAGAGAGGCAATCAGTGGTGGTAGCCAGAGCTCGAGCGCTCGCGGAAGCTACAACGGATCTGGCTAATGGGGGCAGACCATGCTGGACGGCCGTTGACGAACGCATTACGATCTCAGCTCCTGATCTGTGAATCACTTGCGGATCAATACTCAGTTCGTAGTACTTCTCCGAAGGAAGACAAGAATGTGTTGAGGATGTGCTCGAGATACCAATGTGCCTTCTGTCAAGTTGGCAGCTCTGAAGCTAGCGATGGCTGGCGACACAAGCATCGCTGCGGAAAGCCTGGTCTTAACGCTCTGTAATATCAGTAAGCTCCCACCGCCCTTCCGACTTTCTGAATTCCCGCCATGTTTGGGCTCTCAAACAGCAACCGTGTCCGCCATAAACCAAGTGCAGACACTTTTCTGATATCACGTCCGATATCGTAGACAAACAAGAAGCGCCAATGCCTCTCAGTCGCACATGGCATCATTGACCTGGACTCGTAGCTGTAGTGTCCCTGTCATTCTCGCAGCTCGTCCAGCGAGGATTATAGTATCATGAGAACGTTGGCGACCGGGCATACCTATGTACTCTGCAGAACGCTCTCGTGAAAAGATGGTAGCTTGGTTTTGTTCGACCTTGAATTGGGCATGGTGGGACTGACACTAACTCCGCGTATTGTCGAGAATAATATTTCAGAGCTCAACGTGAGCTCTCATCGTCCTGGAAGAGATTATCTGTCGTCGAGGCCGACGCTCTTGTGAGAAAAACGGGATGGAATCGTGGATATCACTCTGCAAAAACCGCGAGCTCGGCCATGTCCAGATTGCCCATTTCCCTGTCGCTCCGCTTTCGACAGCATGGCTATGCCCTCAGTCTGCCATGCTGTAGTATAGTGTGTAAGCATATTCTTCGAGCTTCGTGTGCTATGACAAAAGTGATGTTGAAGTCAAGGTTGAGCTTGAAGGTTGACAAAATTTCAGATTTTGAGCTTCACACCTCACTTTGACAACAACTGAGACGGAAGTTGCCAACCTCACCCTTCCACGTCACAATAGTGCTTCGCGCAATTACATCGACTGTGAGTATCCTCTCGTCACGTCTCACTACCCGAGCGGCCTCATCAAAATGGCTAGCCAGCATAGCGCCAAGCGACGACGAATCGACTACAACGACGACCGCGACTCTGAGCAATTTTCTGCCCAGCCAGCTCGCCGCCACGATCGCAACCGGAACGATCGCTCCAGAAATGGCGACTCCGCAAGGCCTACGCAAAACGAGTTCGATGGCCCCGAGCCCGGCGTCGACAGTGAGAACGCTGCCGCCCTAGATCGCGACTGGTATACCTATGGCGAAGATGGAGCAGTGTTAGGTGATGATGCCCACAACCCCTTTGGTGGCGAAGACACGACATGGGCAGATCGACAAAGAGAACAAGAGCTTCTGGAGAAGAAGATGGCTGTGCGCTCCAGGCAAAACCCCAAATTCCTTCAACGGCAGAAGGACAACGATGCGTGGGAAGCGAATCGCATGCTCGCCTCGAGCGTTGCACAAACTCGAGCTGATTACGCACTCGATGATGAAAATGAGGATATTCGCATCCATTTATTGGTGCATGATATTAAGCCACCATTTCTCGACGGCAAGACCGTATTTACGAAACAATTAGAGCCCGTGAGCGCTGTGAAAGACCCACAAAGCGATATGGCTGTATTTGCCAAGAAAGGAAGTAAAGTCGTGCGCGAGCGTAGACAACAGAAGGAGCGACAGAAACAAGCCCAGGAAGCCACGAGTGTCGCGAACACGGCGCTCGGAAATGTGATGGGGGTCAAAGAGGAAGACACTGACTCCGCTGCCCCGGCGGGTACTGAGGAAGCGGAAGCGACGTCGAAGGGCTCAAAATTTGCTGAGCATATGAAAAAGCAAGAGAAAGACGCTGGGCAATCGGATTTCTCGCGATCAAAGACGCTAAGAGAGCAACGAGAGTACCTTCCAGCCTTTGCAGTCAGGGAGGAATTATTGAAGGTGATTCGCGACAACCAGGTGATTATCGTGGTCGGACAAACAGGAAGTGGCAAGACCACTCAGCTCACTCAATTTTTGCACGAGGATGGATATGCCAAGAGCGGCATGATAGGCTGTACGCAACCAAGACGTGTAGCAGCAATGTCGGTTGCCAAGCGTGTCGCAGAAGAGATGGAAGTCCCTCTGGGCGGTACAGTCGGCTATGCTATCCGTTTCGAAGACTGCACCAGCAAAGAGACGGCCATCAAATATATGACTGATGGCGTGCTTCTGCGAGAGTCGCTCAACGAACCTGACCTGGACCGCTACAGCTGCATAATCATGGACGAGGCGCACGAGCGAGCGTTAAACACTGACGTTCTGATGGGTTTGATCAAGAAAGTCCTCACTCGCCGGCGCGATCTGAAGCTCATCGTCACTTCGGCGACAATGAATGCAGAACGCTTCTCTCGGTTTTATGGGGGTGCACCAGAGTTCTTCATTCCCGGCCGGACGTTCCCAGTCGACATTCAATATTCGAGATCACCCTGCGAAGACTACGTGGATAGTGCAGTGCGTCAGGTCCTGGCAATCCATGTTAGCCAGGGCCAAGGCGATATTCTAGTGTTCATGACTGGACAAGAGGATATTGAGGTCACTTGTGAGCTTGTTGCCGAACGACTCGCGCAGCTCAATGACCCACCGCCGCTCAGTATCCTGCCCATCTACTCTCAGATGCCAGCAGACCTTCAAGCAAAAATCTTCGACCGAGCCGCTCCAGGCGTCCGCAAGGTCATTGTCGCAACAAATATCGCGGAAACGTCTCTCACGGTAGACGGCATTATGTACGTGGTAGACTGCGGCTTCAGCAAACTCAAGGTCTACAATCCACGCATGGGCATGGACACGCTCCAAATCACACCCGTCAGCCAAGCCAACGCATCGCAGCGCGCAGGTCGAGCCGGCCGCACCGGACCCGGAAGGGCATTCCATCTCTACACCGAAAGAGCTTTCAAAGAAGAGTTTTATATTGCCACGATCCCGGAAATCCAGCGCACCAACCTGGCCAATACTGTACTTTTACTGAAGTCACTCGGGGTCAAGGATCTTCTAGACTTCGACTTCATGGACCCACCTCCGCAGGACACTATCACAACCTCACTTTTCGATTTATGGGCTCTCGGAGCGCTCACGAATCTAGGTGAGCTCACAGAACTTGGCCGACTCATGACCTCCTTTCCTATGGACCCCTCACTCGCCAAGCTGGTGATCACCTCCAGCACAACTTACTCCTGTGCCGAAGAGATGATTACAATCGTCAGCATGCTATCGGTACCCTCAGTCTTCTATCGACCAAAGGAGCGGCTCGAAGAAGCCGACGCCGCACGTGAGAAGTTCTTCGTTCACGACTCGGATCACCTCACCCTTCTCACGGTCTACCAACAATGGGTCGCCAACGGCTGCCGAGACCGCTGGTGTGTACAACACTTCCTTCACCCGAAGGCACTCCGCCGAGCCCAAGAGATCCGTCAACAGATCACCGACATCATGACTTCCAATAAAATGGAGATCAAAACCTGCGGTTACGATCTTGATGTTGTGAGGGAATGTATCTGCTCGGGATATTATCACCAAGCAGCAAAGAGAAAAGGTCTAGGTGAATATGTGAACTTACGCACGAGTGTCACAATGTCACTTCACCCGACTTCAGCTCTGTATAACTCAGGTGATCCACCAGACTATGTAGTCTACCATGAGTTAATCCTCACCTCGAAGGAATACATGAGTGTCGCTACCGCTGTGGACGCTCATTGGTTGGCGGATTTAGGTGGTGTTTTCTATAGTGTGAAGGAGAAGGGCTATTCTGCCATCCAAGGGAAGAGAGAAATCGAGTACTCGAAGAAAGCGGAGTTGGAATTGCAGATTGAGAGGGATAGAGCTGCTCAGAAACAGGCTGCTGAGGCGGAGTTGAATGGTGGGAGAGGTGAGGTGAAGAAGAGCGGTGCTGTGAAAGCTCACTCGGACAAGCCTGTGAAAAAGGGGAGTGCTGTGGTTAAGCCGACGATAGGTAGGAGGCGATAGACATTCCGGAATTGAATGGTCTGGCTGTGGGTCCGTCTGCGAGATTAGTAGATTCGTGTCTCACGGAGTCCTTGAGTGACTGTGCCTGTTGCCGCCTGATCAGAATTTGGGCGCCTAGTTCCTTTCGCTTCTCCATGACAAGCGCTAGCTGAGGTCCAAAGGTACGACTCGACATTTTTGTCTCACACTCAATTTGCAGAGTTTCCATACACATCAACTCGTTCTCACATTATGGCCATAGCATTTGCCTTCCCACTCTTCTCTTCCTTGCCTAAAGAGCTGCGCTTAATGATCTGGGAAATCGCGCTCCCTATGCCGACTGCCTGCATCGCCTTACCAGCCAGCGAAGCACGACAGGATGATAGTGACCAACGCTGGTACTTGGGCTTGCTCCCCACAGGAAGCACATCATATCAAATAGGTCTCACCTGTAAAGGAAGCCTGGCGTCAAATGACAAGAATCTGCCACAGACTCAACCACCACTGGCTTAATTTCGAGGTCACAGTATTCCATTTTAGCAACCAAGTCAACCCCGTAAATGTCCTCCGCTCCTTTTCTGTCGAAGATCTGAACAGGATCAGACATGTTGCTCTGACTTGGACTTTATTTGGTCGATTAGCTAGGACTTGTCTATTCGTGGCGGAGATATGTCAAGGCTTGAAGTTGTTCTCATGTCAGAGGGTCAAGGGTGTGGTTTGAATAAGGACACGATCTGTCTAAAAATGGGTTCGGGACTTTGTTTTGGGGTGATGGCGAGGTCTGGAGATGGGTCTTTGAATGAGGATGATGAGATTGATCATGTGTATTTGCTTGGGCTGCTGGGCGAGTGTTCTGAGGATAGGAAGATGAGAATATTGTTTCCAGGCTGTTGTGGCTTGCGGGTTTTGGCGTGAGAGGTCGGTCTTTGGTGCGGTAACATTTCCATCAAACCAGCGAGAATGTCTCAATTTCTCCTCTTCTAGCTTTCCATGCTTCAATTGCTTCTCCATCCATTATTCCATGCACATATGCTTGACCAATGACTTCGTAATTGTCTCCGCACGGTCTTAGAATCGTCGGGTATTGACAGTCAGATATCCAGACCACGATATCGTCTGCAGTTGTGATTCGTGGAACCAGGCAAGGGAGACCAGACTTGGTCAATGCCACTGATCGAGCTATAAGGCAGGGATTGAGGTCAGCAGAGGTCCACTTTAAATTGCTGCACATCAGAGCGTTGGCATAGAATTGACATATGCATATGCAATGACACCATCGGAATTTTCCACTCGATGTTGTCAGCTCGGCATGCGGAATATACTGACCTGTGCAAGCGTTGACGATTGCATTGTTGCAACCTTCGAAAAAGTCTGTAATCCTTGTGAAGCCCGCTGCGTTGTTCACTCCCTCTTCAAGCCATCCAGCAAGCCGGCGACGATTGTCTTCACTCGTGGGGTCAAAGTCCGACCATGTGTCTGCACTCAATACGACGCCAGATACAACGAAATCCATGTCCTGGCCCGACAGGTCGAGGAAATGCTGTAAAGGTTTGACATAATCTTCAGCGAAATTGACCCAGCCCCAGATTTCCCGCGTCAATGCCACCTCTTGCAACACATCTATCCTGATTCCGTATATTATCCAGCGGTTTAAAGCGGCGACATCTGCAGTACTTTGCTCAACACCGGACTGACGCTCCACAAAATCAAGACCAGTACGTTGTCGATATCGGGTAGGATCTGAGCCAGTCTGCCATTCTCGATGCCACCTCGGCACCCAAGAAGGTAATCCATCAAGATAAATGTCCTCGCTCGATCGATGCGAAATTCGACTAAGTAATTTGTCCATGACTCTCCATTGATTCGATCTGATTGCCCAAGATGCTGCCCGCGTCAGCACGTCTGCAACGCTTCGAGAATAATCCGGTGCCAATTCTGGAGGAAGACCGCCATACTCAGTCCAGTCGATCAGACCGAGAATAGCGTAGATCTTGTCTCTAGAGTCTGCACAAGATAGAGATCGAGAGACATCGTTCAGAATGTTGAGAATGTCAGTCTCGTGACGCCGAGAGCCGTAGATGGAGTGAGGTGAAGATACGTAGTTGAACATGATGGAGGCAGTGGTCAGCCCAGCATGTGAACGAAGCTCTCTTTCCAAGAAGTTTCTCTTGTAATCCAGCCAATATGCACTCATCAGAATAGTTTCAAGCTGGACTTCATATTGTCCAAACAAGCAGATATTAGACTTGGCAAGTGTGAATTCTTGCACCACCCAGAGTCGACTATGAAGAGTTAGCTACGTCCGACTGCACCCATATCATACCTACTGGAACCATGGCTGTGAATAGAAATCAGCAAGTGCTGATTGGTCTATCCCGACAGTGAGGTCTGTTGAGCTATACAAAAAGACGCCATTCGGGTAGAAGACATCGAGCAAGCGCGCTCCGTCCTTGATTGTATCTTCGATCTCGACCTGTCGCAGCAGCCTTATACTGTTGAGTGCTGACTCGGTACCTTTGGGACTGTCGTAGCCCAAGATGACGAAGTTCGTGTCTCCATGTCGATATATATCGGCCATCATAGCAACTTGTTGCGATCGTTCGTCTTTGTCGTATTGGTTTATGCAGACTGCATCGATCCAGACAACAATGGATTCATGGTGTTTTCGGATTCTCTTCAAAGCTTTCTCTGAACTTTGGGGAACATCGAGGAGCTTTCCATCCACGAATATGGACCTATGTGGAGAAACAAGAGAATCAGCAAGGGCGAAGCTCCGCCAAATGAGACTCATTCCAGCTGGGGGATCTAAGTCAGAGTTTATGTGTCTGCTCCTAGAGGCCTGGACTGTGTAAATCTTTGCTTGCCAAAATGTACTCACGCTCGCTTCGTAGCATCGCCCCAGACATAAGATATCGTGTTATATGCCGGTCTGTTATCAAGAAGAGCTTCGTGCCGGAATGTGCCACGTAGTGTGTCATCGAGTTCGGATGCAGGCTCTATCGTTAATAATCGAACCTCTTTCCGCTGTGCGTCGATTGCTCTGTATCCATATTGGCGGCCAAACAATGTATCCAGTCGTGGATGGAGCCTGGACTGTCCAGGTACTGTCGGCGCCATCAATGGTCAGCCTCTCGAGGCTGGCGCTATCGGCTGTCTTTCGTCTGAGCGGACAATACAGAGTCAATGTGAGCCGCTGTCTGCTGCTTTGGATAGCTTCCAGAGCGGACATAGGATTGTCGATGTGGGAGTCGGTGTCGGAGAAGATAAGGCCGTGCAGGCCGGGAAGCTGCAGTTCTATAGACCATGGCAGTCCCTTCGGTGGCGCTGCCGCAGGATGTAGTCATGAACTCAGATGCTGCCGAGACTGTGTCATTGTGAATAGCAGAGTAAGATGAGCACCTCATGTCATCCTGGGGCCGGCCTGTAGAGAGCCATTCGTGCCTGAGTACCTACATGCTCTCGATATTGTGATGCTTGGCAGTAGGAAAGAAGGAGAAGTCGTTGCAAGGAGCATTCGGTACGACTTGCCCTCTTGCTTTCGCTTGGCAGCGCTTCGCCGCTTGCTCCATTTGAATGACACTGCATCGAGAGAGCATGAAGTCCCGTCTACTCACGACAACCTTCTCACCACAGTTCACACGACTTTTTGCGCCTGAACGTGTCGTGGCGCAATACATACGTCAACCTTGCGAGTCGCTTACCCTGGTCGAATCGTTGAGGAGCAAGAGATGGCGGAGCCGCGAAGAAATTGCAATGTCAAGAGCAAGGAGAGGTCTCACTGAATGTTCAACCTTCCTGATACGGATGAGATAGCAATTCTGAAGGTCCCTCGAGAGCACAGTGATATAGTCGGCGTTCTGATCTTGACTGACCGCAAACCTTGTTGCGGTCGGGCTTGGACTGCGGAGCTTGGAGTGGTCTCTTTCGACCAGCAAGGTTCGCATCTGGTCGTCAACAAACAATCACAAGAGGCGCCGCGAAGCGTGAGACGAGGACTTCATCAAAGCCTGATCGCACGCTTCTGTAGCCTGAGAAAATTTATCATGCAGTCACTCTTCAACATGCGTATGCCGCTGGCTTCTCAGCACTTGTCTTGTCATCCAGCAGTATACATTTGAGCAGACAGTCGGTAAGTTCGGTCTGTGACCACAGAGACTGAAAGCTGCTAAGCACCGTACCTATTTCATACTTTCGATTCGCCAGTGGAGCAAATAAACTGTCTTTCCCATTTACTCCGGCTCCCTTTCACGACGGCTTTGCAGCGATCTTCAGAAAGTCTACACACGCGCTGCTTTGAGATCAACACATGATGAATTCCCAAACAGCGCATTTTGCCTCCACCAAACCCTGCCATCTCCTGGGATTACCGCCAGAACTTCGACTCTGGATATATGGACATGTGTTCCAAGGCGAAGAGACGCTCCACATCGCCGCGAGCAATTCTCAGCCGGGGTCGGATGCTTGCCCTCTGTCCCGGGAAAAGACTCAGATTTTCTCGCTACTACGAACCTGTCGCTTGATTCACAACGAGTGCACCGAAGACCTAGTCTACCGAGATATCAAGTTGAACGTTACCTTCCCGTCCTTGTGGTATGGACCGGCCGCGATCCTGGACCGGATCGCGAGTCACTCCGCTACTCAGTACCGAGACGTTCAAGTCGACATCGGCTACATCGATTGCTTTCGATGGCATCAAAGTGTCGAAGAACAGCTTGTTGCTGTGCAAAAGCGTGCCGCATCATTGCGATTGACTCTCCATCGCCCCATCCATCACGTCGAAGGGAAAGAAGTGCTAGGTGTTTGGAGTCTAGACGTGAGCAAGCCGGAAAATATCCTTAACGCTTTCGAGGGTATCGATTCCGACGATGGTCTCACTGATGACATGATGAAGAGCCGCACCAAAACTGGAAGCGAGGGAGATAACATGACCTACGAAGATCTTAGTTGGATGAAGAAATTGATCACGCGAAGGTCATACATGTTCTTGACAAAGTTTTTGCGTCTCAACATGCTCGAGACTTTTTGGCCCGAGTCCGCGGAGGCTGTTCAAGAGAGGGAGGTTTGGCTTTTACGTGTGCGCAGGGTCTGAAAAGGCATGGAAAATAAGAAGCGGCGATGGGAATGCGAAATGGTTTGATTCTCACGTATTTTACCCAAAAGAGTGTAGACACTGATCCTGATTTTCAGCCTCTATCAGTCTCCTTCCCAAGCTCGATATACACCTGCTTCTACCAGAAGTCTCACAGTTTCTTCTACATCTTTCCGTCCAACGTTGGTCATTATGTCCTTGAGCAGCGATGCTGTGAAGCCGCCCTCTTACCCAGTCACGCCTTCGGCATTCCCATTTGCGCCATCGAGAACGTCTTCCCAACAATCCCCACAACCTCATCCGCCCTTCTCTGCCAATAAAAGCGATTCGCGCCACATCGAAACGGCATCACGATTCCTTCTAACTCCCCATCACGAACCTTGACGTTCCATGACGCCTCATCCCCACCTCCAGATTCCAAACGAAAAGATACTCTGACTTCCGATGTGTTCTGTGCAAGCCAAAATATCGGACCTGCGATGCTGCTCCATTGCGTTTCGAAAGATCCCATGTAGTCTAGAGCGAGATGTACCCTCTGTAGTTTTCGAGTCTTGTACTGCTTCTTTGCGATTTGATTGAGTTGAATGGGAAGAGTCAGACCACTCGAATTGCCGCATTCGAATTTGATGGTATTGTGCAGATAAATCAAATCCGAGCATTCGTCCCAGATTTGTTTGCAGGTGTATTGTAGTGCGAACGCATTAGATTTGTCGTGTTGTCTGACTTTCTGCTCGATGCCAAAACTGTCGAGGCGACGATATGGGAGTCTCAGGCTTACTTCTCCTGACTTGTCAGTGAGAGCATACTCGTAGATCGAATTCCGCAGCTCGGGTGGGAGGAGATCGAGGAGGTAGCAGACTCGGTGTTTTGGGCTTTCAGGGACCAGGAGTGTGACTGATTCTGGACTGTAGTAGATCAGGTCTGTGTTACGCTGGAAGTTAGCATTGCGCTTGTTGATGTGTTGATCTGCTGTGGTTCTTACTGAGTGGTTGACTCGATTCTTCTCGGATTGGTGGTCCATTGCTTCTAACACTGCTTGCTGGAAGCGTGTGTTAGAGTCAAAAAGTCTGGTGATGTGATCCGCTTGCTTGCGATGTCGAGCAGTGTCGCGAGCCATGACTTGCGATTTGTGCGGAAATTCTGTATTTGTATGACTTCAGCCGATCGAAGAGTCGTGTTGGGTGGCAGTCGTGAGGATGAGATGAGAAGATTGCGGTTCGACTGCACAAATGGAGAGCTAATAGCTATATCAGGCTGTGGAGTCAAGTCCTCATTTGAGGCAGCAAGGTTGTCAAAAAATTCAGACAGAAAATGCCCGAAAAAGGCAAAAAAAGAAAGAAAGATCATTTGGAAACCGTCAGACTCGAACTGACATCCAGGACATGCCTATTAATCAAAGCGAATGAAGCATGGGCTAATGAATCGCCCACCTCTTAACGATTCAGAGGTGCCTGTGCCCTACCACTAGACCAGATCTCCTTGCTTTTGGCTGATTGGAATATGGAATACTTCGCACGCATATATTGGCTAGCTTGAGTGGAATGTAGAATACTTCGAACGTATGTATTGGTTAATTCGTTGGGTGGACGTATCAGGCTGCGCGGAGGGACTTGGTAGCTTTGAAGGCTTTGCAGTGGGACTTGGCAGGCTGAGCAGAAGGGTTGCCAAGCTGGCTGACAGCGGACGGGGAAATCTTTGTCACGGAAATGAGACTGTCATTTCGTACTATCCTTGGTGCGAGAGTCGAAGTTGGATGTGCAAGCTATGGGTAGTGTCATCTGTTGTTGTATTCAAAATCGTTCTCTCACCTCCTTAGCCTTCGCATGACACAGCTCCACCCTCACGCCTGCACCAGACAGCACGTCAATCCACATTCGTTGGGTGTCGCTGAGACGATCATTCTCGCTCTTGACCTCCGAGAACATGACTTCGCCTCCTTCCTTTCCATCTTCTCGGTCTGTGCGCCATAGGAACAGATCCGGAACACCGCCTCCGCGTTGTGCATATTCCTGGACCATGACCTTTAGCACAGTCGAGAGCGCAGCAGGTGGAAAGCACGCAGCGATTTCAAGCAAGTCTTCGATTGCATACGTCCAGTCAAGGCCCACAACACATGTTTCGCGTTCATGGTGTTCGTCCCAGATGCGCTGAATCAGGATGGCAGCTTGACCGTTGCTGATCTCGTTCAACCGAGTGTTGACTTCGCTGATTCGACTTGGGTAGAAGGCATCCGAATGCAAGTCCAGCGGACAGGTCTGGTATGCCGTCTGGAAGACATTGGGTATGTAGACGAACAGTACGTCGTAGAAAAGGTAGCCGACCAGAGTGCGCAGGAGTCTGCCTTCGCAGTGGTAGCCTTTCCAGCCAAGAGCGCGATATGACGAGAGGCACATGTCCTCCACACTGCACTCGCCCTCAACAATTTTGGTGTCCTCATCATCGGCATCTCCTTCGGTTTTGATGTCCAGAGCTGGATCGAGCCAGATTGTCTTAGCACCACGGTTACCTGTCGTGGGCTTCGAAATCTGCTCGCTGCTGCGACGACTTCCGTTGGCAGAGCGATCACGCTCGATGCGTATACCTTCAAACGTACGCTCCTGAGCCTTTGTCAGGCGAACATGCTCAAAGTTGTGCTGTTGGCGTTTAGGTATCTTCAATTGCTTTTCGAGTTTCGTAGTCCGCTTCTGCAGATCGCGATGAAAGATCAAATGTGTCAGCTGATCCTGCAAGCCTTCTTCGCAAGTACTGAGAGCAACACGTTTCCAATGCTTCTTCTTGGCCTCGACGTCCTTGCATTCTGCGGGCGAGGGTAGGTGCAGATGCATGTAGTGCTCTTCGAGCAACGCCTTCCGCTGATACCAGTCACCACGCCTCGACGTATGAAACAATCGCTGCTCCAGAAGCTCACAGAGGATCTCATGCTCTCGCTTGTGATCCTTGAACTTACCTGTTCCAAGAACATAAGCGGCCTTGTGGACGATTCGAGTATACACCCATGCAGGCGACAGTCGTCGTAGGTATGCGCCTTCTCCAGTACTGTAGATGCTGTCTTCCTTTTGCTGCTCTTCTGCCAGTAGGATCCGCCAGCGAGGATGAACTTCCACAAATATCTCAAGAACGACTTCGAGACCGTCCTTCGTGGGAGTGCCATTGAACTCAAGAATGTTGTCCACTCGGAACTGAGTCCTCACAGATGCCTCAAACTCAAGGAGTATCGATCGAGATGGGAAAATGCTGGCGGAGCGAGACACAATGTACTCAGGGAAGTTTCGTCTCGCAATTCGAGCCAATATGATCGTGGTCAGTGATTTCTCAGTCCATTCCGTAGAGCGATAGAAGACCAGATGCACACGCTCGAAGAGCTTTAGTGTAGGCAGTGACAGGCGGATGCATGGACCGGTCTCCGCCATGATCTTCTCAAGAAAGTGAGCATCGCGATTCTCAAGCTTGCCAGGAGTGGCCTCTGTGCTGGACTCATCCTCATGCTCTGATCCGACCGATGCTGTAGTCTCGTTTGTGTCGGATCGTCTCAAACTGCCGAAGCGTGAAAGTGCGGACTGTTGACCGCTTGTTTTCCTTAAATTCCTCATAAGTTCTGTCTTATTCTTGCCTTGCACCTTGGCATCTTTTGCAAGGGCTTTGAGCTCGTCTAGTAGCAGCAGGGATGAAGCCTCCTCAAGAGTGGTGATAGAGTCTTGCGACCTGTCTGCGAATGTGAACCCCTGACCAAGCGAAGTGCCCTCCGGCGGCTGCAATTCGCCAGGATTACTCTGACTCTGTGACGAGTGAATTGGCAGATCCCGTTGAAGCTGTAGTTCATCTACAGCTGCTTGGAGGTCCGCAATGTCACTGTGGTAGCCAAGCCGACTGATCCTGTGCCAACTCGAAGTCTTGCGCAAGAACAATCTGACGTATAGGTACTGGCCCTCATAGCTCAGCTCCCGCCAATGCTTGAACACAGCGTGCTCGGCCTCATCGAAAAGATGACTCTCTTCCTCCAGCACTGTCTCCAGTGCCAGATTGAACGCATCTACATAGATCGAAGTCTTGCCTCGGATCCATTTCCGCCCATCCAGACGTTCTTGTAGACCAAGCTGTGCCTGTTCCGCAGCTCTTGATGCTTCATACGCCTCTATCGCCTCCTTGTCCGTTTCGATTGCAGGCAGAGCAGTCTCGAGGTCGGTTTGCCGAATTTGCGGCTCTTCTACAAGATCCTCATGCTCGCTGTCATCTTCAGAGTCTGGTATTATGTCTCTTCGAGTCTTCGCTACGCTGCTCGGGCTCTCGTTCTTTACAAAGTCTGTTATGTCGCGCTTTACGCGCTTCGCTGGAGGTGTCGGAAAGTCGTCGCCGCCATCGTCGCCATCGAATTTGGTGGATTTGGGATGAGGTATCTTCTTTCCGAGCATGACATTATGTTTAGAGGTATTGCTGTCCTGCAGCATGGTCATGTAGCGAGCATTATTGTTCTACCAGTGCTGCGGCTATGATGTAGATGAACAGACCTTGGAAACGCGATGTCGACGCGAAGACACTTGACGCGGCTCAAACCTTCTCTACGACTACCTTGCACTTTTTCGACCCCTTTCACTTTCCTCAACCAACATTCGCCCATGCTTGGTGCTCTTCGAAATGCTCATGCTAGATCTAGTGTTCGTGCATGACCCGCGGCGACTCAGGATCTACCGCCATTCTACCTCTCAAGTCTATCAACATGAATACTGCAGGCCAGTGGCGTCCACTTCATTAGGGCCCACGACGACGAGATCGCAAGTCTGAGATGAAGAAGAGGACCTCCAATACGGCGCACTGCTCTCAGACTTTGTCTTCAGGCTGACTGGAGTAACCGCCGCGTCTTCTTATTTCCACACAAGTGGTTCAGAGTGGACAACCTGATGAAAAGTGCTCTTCGGCAGCCTATCTGGACCTTTGCGATATTTTGACAAAGTCATTGAGTATGACTTAGGGCACGAATTCCGCACGGATTCCGCAATGAAATGCCTCGAAAGTGCTCAGGGCAAAAAGCCGGCGACACAAGTTGGATGCTGGTATCTCTCGCACCGCTTTCTACCACGTGTATTCGAAGACCGGATTTTACACCCTGCCAAAACGCATTTCTGCACATCAGCAGACCCGGATCTGAGAGGCTGTGAACCGAGAGCACTACATCCCGCATCATTCTCTCTCGTAAGCCTACTGCAGGTAGCCATCACTATCAGTCGCTTCGCAATGCCAAGACCGACGCAATGATAGGCGCGGCCAGGACTCGCTTCCCTATCAGCGCTAAGGGACGAACAACAAAACACGATCAGTTGTTTTCTTCATGATCTTTAGCCAAGAATGAGCTACAACAGCCCAGTAGACGGAGATGCACCCAGAACGGTATGGTTGCGTTCTCAGAAGCACAGTACAAATGGAACCAGGTAAGCACATGTAAGTTTCCGAGCCTGTCTCTTTCGCTCTTCGCAGATCATCTACTATGGCTGCTCGATTTCTGTTTGCTCTTGCAGCGACTGCAGCAGCATCTCCATTCCCCAGACTCTTCGCACGAGACTCTCCCTACGACCTCTCAACACCCGTCAATGCATCTCTTCCAAATGTCACTATCTTCGCAACAGGAGGAACAATCGCCAGTCAAGGCACAAGCAACACCCAAACAGTCGGCTACTCCGTCGGCCTAGGCGTCGAACAACTCGTCGACCCAGTCCCCGAAATCCTCAACATCTCCAACATCAACGGCATCCAAGTCTCCAACACCGATTCCGGAAGCATAAACAAAACCATCCTCCTCAACCTCGCCCACCTAATCAACACCGAACTCTCCAAACCCGAAATCTCAGGCGTAGTAATAACCCACGGAACCGACACCCTAGAAGAAACCGCATTCTTCCTCAACCTCGTCACAAACTCCAGCAAACCAGTCGTCTGCGTAGGCGCAATGCGTCCAGCTACTGCTCTCTCAGCCGACGGACCTCTGAATCTCTATCAAGCTGTAACGTTAGCCATCTCCCCCAACGCGCGGGATCGAGGAGCAATGATAACACTGAATGATCGGATCGGAAGCGCTTTCTACACGACAAAAAACAACGCAAACTCTCTGGACACATTCTTCAGTACCGAAGCAGGACAATTAGGTTTCTTCATCGATCAAGTGCCCTATTTCTATTACGCTCCGAGCAAACCTATTGGACTTCAACATTTCGATATCTCGAACAAGACTAATCTCCCGAAAGTCGACATTTTGTATTCCTATCAGGATATGGATCCTTCGCTCTTCGCGTCTGCGTATACGGCTGGTGCAGAGGGTTTGGTCTTCGCGGGTGTTGGGGCGGGAGGTTGGTCAAAGACTGCGAGTACTGCGGCTGAGACTTTGTTTAATGCTACGAATGTCCCGATTGTGGCTAGTCATAGATCTGTTGATGGGTTTGTTCCGAATTCAGAGGGCGACTTTGTGATTGGGAGTGGATTTTATAATCCTCAGAAGGCGAGGGTACTGTTGCAGTTGGCGATTGCGGCGGAGTATGGATTGGAGAAGATTAGGGAGGTATTTGCGCTCAGTTATCCTATGCCTTGAGGTCAAAGTTAGTTGTTCGCGCATTTGTATATATCCATGAGCTTACGAGGCATGACATAGAAGGCAGTGATGTTTAGATGATATGGACGGAGAAGCTTCTTCATGTTCAAGCCTTTCCCGACCGTTGCAAGCCACGTTGTTTGATTGAAAGTCTATTGCCACAAGAAGATCTAGATTTGGCTACAGGAACTATTATCTTCTCAGTTCTCACCACGACATGCAGCACAGCCTGACGGCTTTCATGCTGTGCACGCTTTTGCTTTTCGTCTTGCGTAGAGAACAAGCGTGGCTTCTGCTTTTGGCATATGCTGCAGAATGTCTGGACTGGGAAGCGAGGCTTTGACGATGCGTGCCGTGCTGAAGGATCAACAGTAATAAAACGTGAGGGCGGCGTGTTGCAAATCTGGAGTAGAGCTGAAAGTAGCGCTTCACGATCTGCCCCTTTTGGGAAACTGCTGGACGCCTGGATGGTCAAACAAGACGAAAGCAGCGCGCTCGTTGCTGATGTCTACCTTTGGTGTGGATTTGCAGGCCAAATTGTGCTTTCGCCATTGTAACTCACCTTTCACTCCGAATCGATCCTTGGAATACCTGAACGTCCAGAAGTATGGCAGACGTGAAATCGTGCTACCTGCCCAACGGCACAATATGGACCACACACACTCCTTGCAACGCGCAGGCGGACCAGAGTCATTGCTGCGGAACCACTGATTTCTGTCTGGACAACGGTCACTGTCTGCAGCAGACAGATGTATACACCAATCGACTAGCTCGAGGCTCGTGTACCGATCAGTCATGGGCCAGCTCGGAGTGCCCATATGAATGCGCAGATGGTGCGAACATTTCAGGCTTCGTAGAGATGACGTTTGCTGATAGTCTTCCTCGTAGTTCGTACTGATAGCGATACGGCTTTCTTCCTTGCTTACGAGACCTTCCAAGGCTCGTTTTGCTGCGGCGAGAACTACAACAGCACAACGCAAAATTGCCCCGTGTCGACACGCCCGTATGGCAACGCGCCGTTCGATCTGAAGACCGGCAGAATAAAATGGAATCGAACGGATGGATCGATCATGGACAATGGAACCTTGACCGCTGCGGATGTAGCCAAGAGCCAGGGACAGAGTAGTGGCTCGATCACCACAATTACAGTGACTGCAACTGCAACACCCTCGGGACACAGCAGCTCGAGCAATGTGGGTGCGGTAGCGGCCGGAATCGCAGTCCCTCTTGCGGTACTTCTGGTCGCGGCGCTGGTTGCAGTCGGCATACTGTGGTCGAAACTCCGGAAGGCAAAGCATTCAGCAGCGCCAGTCACACAGCAAGAGGAAACGTCGCAGATGCAGCAAGCACCTGTTGTCAGCCAAAAGACCACACCCTTCGCATCGGAGCACAATGGGTCAATGTCGCCTGCACCAGCATACAAGCCATCACCTGTACAGTATTCGCAGCCGGCGTACAGCGAGGCGCCGACACATCAGCCGCCTGCTGAGGCCGACGGGAGCACAGTCGTGCATGAGCTTGGAGGGAGGTTGTAGTATAGAGCGTTGTTGGATATCGCATTGCATTCGGCGATGGGGCGCGACCAGGAATTCAAATCGACCGCATCGTATTTGATAACCTCGCTACCCGTAATGTTTCTTCTGTGATATCGCGTTCGTTCGACTCTGCGTGTGAATATATCACAAGTCTTCTTGTTGCTGGTCAGCCGAGAGGGAGAAAGGGCCTGCCTGCGCCCGCAATGACGTGCACTTGCTGGGCAACAACCACTGCCAACATCATCCGTCGCAAGAACCAGTACGACCCTTGTAACTATACCTTCAAGTCCTATGTAACAAGTCGATATGCGTACAGTCGCCGTAGCATCCTCACTTCTTGCCTGTAGCGTAGTCGCGCAGGCCCAGCTCATCCCATTCTCCTTCGGGCGCAAACCGTTCAGTCCCGACGGCGCACAATCTAGATACCACCAGAAGCCAATAATGGACTCCTCCCCTGGTATCCAGCTCCCGCCCTCTTCAGATGGTAGTGCGCCTCCACCTCCCCCCACCGGCGACGTAATTCTCTCCGATGTCATCGGCAACTCGCGCCAAATCAACATCTTCGCAGGCTTCACACGAGATATCTCGACCGTGTCCGATCGCCTCGATACCACATCCGAGAACACTACAGTTCTTGCACCTATAAACTCCGCAATCACATCTCTACCGAGAAAACCTTGGGAAGATCCAAGAGAATATGCTGCCTTGGGCGCAAATGCCTATGAAGGCGCGGATGGAGAAGACAGAGCACAGAGGAACTTGAGGAGATTTACTGAGGCGCATGTTGTGCCGCAGTCTCCTTGGAAAGAAGGGGATAAAGTCGCTACGGTTGGAGGTGCGAAGGTTTGGTGGGAGGTGAAGGATGGGAAGGCATATATCCAGCCTGGGGATGTGGAGGTTGAGCGAGTGGTCAGCAGGGTCAAGAATGGAGAGGTTTGGATCTTGAAGGGCGTGCTGAACTATGCTTCGTAAGGAAGAGGATATGTGTGATGACATTATGAGGTTACGAGAATTAGAGGTGTGGGTTTCAGTACCGCGGTCACAAGAGCCTGGATGTGAATATAAATGGTTCTCAAGTCCCACACAATCCCGTGCAAGTGGGCGAGAATATCCACGCTTGGTCGGTAAGACAGAGCTTAACGGCCTTCGCAGCCTCTGTCTCGACTTCCTTTTCCACAACTTCTGTCAATGCCACCACCTGACGAAACCACTCGAGCGCCAAACAGACATCCTTGATACCTCCCTTCGCTAATGATCCTTAATCGTCATCTTCCCCTTAACACACGCCAAAACCCTTCCGTCCGGACTCTTCAACTCCAGTTTCCCCTCATAATGATGCCCCGGAATTTTCTTCGGCAATTTAATCGTCTTCTCATATTTGAACGGTATACTCAAAGGACATCCAAACTCCTTACAAGGATCGAAAGTTCCATGTGGACCTTGTGCGCTGTGCCATTTTACGCTGTAATGGACTTTAGAACCGGGTGGGAAGTATTCGCCGTTGGAGGTTGTCATTTCGTAGGTGATTTTTAGGTCGTCGCCTCTGAAGGGAAGGAATCATGTTAGTATGTGGGATGACGGATGAGGGGGCTATGAGGCTTACTCTCGTGGTTCCGCGGGATTGAAAGAGAGATTGGTGATTTTTGAGGGGAGGTTGGCGGATGCTGAGTCGCAGTATTCGAAGTTGGTGTTGCCGGGAATTGGGTAGTCTGCTCGTGGTGCGGCCAGAGCGATGCCCGTGGAGAAGGCTAGAGCTGCCGCTACGTAGGTGATGGACTTCATGTTGGGGGTTGCCTGGGTTGAGAGTCGTGATGCGAGTGAGAGGAAGAAGGTGATGTGGTTTTGGGAGAGTGTGTGATAGCTATTATAAGCTTCGTGGAGAATGATTTGGTTCCGGCTCATGGCCAATGGACTTATGATTAGATGTAAAGCTGGGGAAGAGACAATAAACTCTGCCTTTTCACAGTTCGTGTGTTGTTATATGATTTGGACTTGATCGTCGACATCCCATTCTCGCTATCCGACTCGAATACCTTGCAAGCATGATCCTCATCACCAGCCTCGCGCCTCTTCTTCTGCTCATGCCCTCAACCCTCGCACTCGCACTGGAACCAGCTCCACACGGCACCCTCATCCCAGGAGGCTCTGGATTTCGTGAATGCGTGAGACTCTTCGCTCACGATCCTCCACCTCCGCCAACTCATATCCAATCTCTCGATGCCTATATACCGATTTCCCTTGGCGAGCCCACCATGATGAAGTAAGTTGAATGCAAAGGTTAATCTTCTCTGCTGAAGCGATTTCCTTTCACCCAGAGGTAAAAACTACCCATCAACCCCATTCAACTTCAAATTCAGACCAAACATCTACCCGATCACAGCCGGCTCGCAATTCGCATTCGAGTTCATGAAATATCGAGGCGATGCTCCAGGTGAACAAAAGGTTCATACGATCGATGTCTGTGAGACGATGAAGTGTCCTGTGGCGGTAGGGGAGGAGGTTGAGTGGACGACAAATATTGCTGTGCCGGAGGAAGTTGAAGCTGGATTTCATCATCATTTGAGGATTGCTTTTGAGGTTAATAAGAATGCGAAGAATGAGACGGGTTATGGGCAGACGCATCCGGAATCGGTGGAACTCGTGGAGATGAGTTGTGCTATGATTGGGTTGGTTGTTCATGATGATAAGACTTATTAGGTCTTGTTTTGATGGAGTGTGCTTTTTTAGTGGTGTATTTTTACAGGAGCCTTCTTTTGTTCTTTGTCCAATTTCCAGCACTTGGTCTTGGACGCTGGTCTATCCAAGTCTTGCTTTCTCGCTTTTGTATGAGTCGTGCCAAACGCCTCGCTAGTGATATTGTATACAAGTCATCGTTGACCTCGTCGTCCACTCAGATGGCCAATGTTGAAGCATTCTCGGAGACTGAACCGGGTCCTCGCTCGCGCGCAATATCTGGAGGCATGTCAAGTTGTGCCTGCTCCGCTGAGCGTTTGATTCCCGCGGCAGTTATGGCAAGCTTCTTCCTCTCTTCGCTCTCATTGCCCTGGTCATCGGAATTTGCGTTCTCTTTCTCGGCTTCTTTCGCTTTTGCCGCAGCTTTGTTGAGAGCTTTGCGCTCAGCTTTTGTCAGCTTCGGCTTTTCGTAAGCACCAATTTCCAAGCGCTTGTCAACATCCTTGGCCAAGTCTTCAAGATCTGAATAGCCAAGGACTTTGACTATATCGCTAAAGCTCTTCGTAGTCATCATTTGCTTGTAAGCTTTTTGCTTGCCGGGAATCATCTGCCCAAGAAGATACTTGGTGTTGCCCCATCGGTTCTCGACTTCAAGTGATGTTTTGACGTATTCCTTCACAACTTCTTCCCAATCGGCTTTGCCACCATCTGCTTCTGTGCGGAATACTGAAGGGTTGGTCTCTGCAGCAGTGGCAATCATTGCGCCGTCGACACCATACTCTTCAATCAGCTTAAGAGCTTCATCGCGACTGGTCACGTCTCCATTCATCAAGCAAGCCACACCTGCTTCATGACAGATTTCCGCTACCATTTTCAATTGATCGCGAATCGCTCTTTCGCGCGGTCTCATTGGTGTGGTGCGACAATGCACAGTAAGTCCAATAATTCCAGTCTGGCAAAGCTTCTCGACAAGTGCTTTGGTGTCTTCTGGCTGGTCCAATATTCGGATCTTGACGCTAATTCCGATCTCATTTGGCTCACCGACCTCTTTCACGAGCGCACGAAGGATTGAGCACAGTTTGTCGGGTGTCTTCAAAAGTGCAGCTCCCATGCCACCGCTAGTGCTGAAAGGCTTTGGACAGCCAGCATTGACATCGATGCCAGCCACATCTTTGGCTATGAGTTTCGCTGCCTCGACAGCGGTCTCTGGATTTGCGGTGCCGATCTGGTATATCAATTGCTTTCCTTCACGTTCCGGATGGAGTCGATATATGACGCTCTCCCGCTGCTCAGGACTGAGTGATGGATTCTTGGCACCGTTTGATGATACTCTCGTAAATTCGACCGTGTTTGCGTTTCTGTTCTCGTGTCTTGTCGTGCCGATGAGAGCTTTGTCAATGGTTTCCGGCCCCCAGACCAGGTCCGCGCCATACTTCAACGCCAGTAATCGTGATGGACATTCGCCGCTGCGGACCATAGGGGCCAAGACAATCTTGCCTCTATAGTCGACCCCATTTCTGGGGATAGGAATCCTCTTAGCCGCGGATGTCATGATACGTAGCATCTAGCGTCGATATTATCCATAGAGTGGCTGTGCGGAAGGATTATCTGAAAAGCCCTGCAGTCACGTTCGCCACGATTGACTCAGTCGAGAGAGGTGGCGAGGTGCAATTCAGTTGCAGCAATTGGGATGAAAGGGAGAGTTCCGTCTGACTCGCCTGTGAACAAGATGGAGTTACTAATGACCAGAGTTGCAGGTTCTCGGCCTTGGTGACGCGGTATCTTTTTCCGCCTGATGTGAAGTTATGCGCTCGAGCCGAGACCCTATTCTATAAATGTACTAGCGTGATTTGCTACGGCGCCGCTTTTCTCGGTCGGTGCTGGATCGCGCTCACTTCACAGCAGAAAGAAGAACAACGTGTCAAACAGGGATGGCCATCTCTTCAAATATCGCTCTGAAACATAGATGCACCTGCTGAGATCGCTTGAAACAAGGCATAAGCAAATTTTCAGACGCCTCGAAAGACATGTCTGCATAAAATGTCATTTTTTGCCGTTGACATCGCCTAAAATTAAGGCAGCAACTCACTGTTCGACTATGTGTCCTTTGTCATGTTTCTTAGCAGTTGCGCATGTATTTTGGATAGCAGGAGCATTATTCAGACTGGTAGACATGTGAGAGGGAGGAATGCAGTTTTGACGAGGAAGTGGACGTCGCGAAGCCGCCGCACACTTGTTAGTTCTATCAGCCAATTACCATTCGGAGTTTGAGAGGGAACCTTTGGCGTCATCTACTCGGCTCGGTCGCAATCAGACACGGTTGAACGAAGTATACAAAGATACGACTGGATGCGAGATGATGAATGAAATCTTCAAAACGATGGAATAGTGGTGCAGGCATGGGTGAGTGTTGTGAATGTTGGCCTGATATGGGACCCGTTTTTGGTAGCCCTTTTGCTTTCCGCAACTGCCAGCGTGCCGAACTAAGCTTGGTCCATGCATCTCATGTTCTAGTTCTGCCGCCCTTGATTCTTCCATCCTCCCTACATCAATTTTAGGCCGCGCGCCGTGCTGGGAGGCTTTCTACTTTTCGACCCCCATCACTTTCGATATCTGCCGATTCTCATCGACGCCGAATCACAGGCTGCCGCTCACCCCCGATCGTGTCAAGGTACCGTACTTCACGTCCCGATCGAGGTGTTGTGAGACTGGCAAGCAGCGAATCCATCGCCACTTCCGCGAGTCTGATATCGCGGGCTGGCGTGATCGCATTACCGGGAACTACACTTTCTACACGACACTTATACTTTTCGACTAATGTGTCACTTGGGCGACAACGTGTCAGTCTACGATGGCACAGCCTGCCGCAGATGAGGTTGCCTCATCATCCCAGGCTACTGGACCGGCGCCCAAGTCAACAGTCGGCTCCAAACCTGCGTCACGAGTAGGCACACCGGCCGCTGGAGCGTCGCCAGGAGAGTCTGCAGGCAACTCATTCCAGGCCATCAATCACAGCGCAGTATCCCAAAATGCGCAGATCGAGAGTCCAGCAGCCACAGGCAATCAAAGTGGCAGCTCGTCCGACCTGACACCGCCGAGGAGCGATGCCGTGGTAGCACAGGACGCTCCACAAACAGCACAAACTTCCACGTCTGCCTCTCACCCTGCAAAGTCGTCTGCACCCGCCGACAATCTGGACGGTGCCATGGCCGAGAGCACGTATGGCACGCGCTCGCGCAATCGGACGAATGCGCGACCTAATTATGCCGAAGACCAGGACATGGACTTTGAATTCTCGTCCGCCGCAACCACAACGACCAAGAAGAAGACGAATGATGCGCCTGCTGCATCGGCGTCCAGCGCGAGTGAGGCCAAACGCGCGCAGGAGTTCACGTCTTTTCTCGCTGTGAACAGCAATGGCAACGGCACGGGTACCAAGGAGTCGCCACCTGGACCGTCTGCTGGTGCAGGAACTTCCAAAAAGCGGAAAGCCGCGGGCGCCGCTGCGAGTTCGTTGCAGTCTCAAGCAGCATCTGCCACGCCGCCGCCAGCAGCATCGCGAAAGTCGGCTGGACCTTCGACTTCATCATCCTTGGCACGTGAGACCAACGTGATGACCTTTTCAAAGCATCGGAATTGTCTCAACAAAAAAGGCGAGCTCATTGCCGACGACGGGACGAAGCTGAGTGTCAACGGTAAGCCATCCATTCCCCTGATCTGGCAAAGGCGTCTGCAGGGCGAGGTGCAGCCTTACCCCGCTTCCGACACACATTTCTGATTTGAGGCTAACAACCATTCCCAGATCACGTGTATCTTGTGTGCGAGCCCCCAGGCGATCCGTACTATGTCTGTCGTGTTATGGAATTTCTGCATGTCGATTCAGACGATCCGAACTCGCCGGTAGACTCTCTACGCGTCAATTGGTATTATCGACCCCGAGATGTGCAACGATTTAGCAGCGATACCCGCCTGGTCTACGGCACCATGCACTCAGACTTATGCCCTCTTACATCGCTCAGAGGCAAGTGCACAATCAAGCATCGGTCGGAGATTGAGGACTTGGATGCCTACCGGAAGGAGCGCGACTGCTTCTACTTCGTACAAGTCTTCGACCGTTTCATCCGACGCTCGTACGAATGCATACCTGTGTCGCAGATTGTCAACGTCCCGGAGAAAGTCAAGAAAGCGCTTGACGAACGATGGAAGTTTGTTGTCGTCGAGATTGGTCGTGTGAAGGAATTGACCAGCGCAGCAAAGTCTTGCAAGCGATGCGCACGATATTGTGCATCGAGCGACTCTGTCGACTGTGCAATATGCAAGAACTCGTATCACATGAACTGTGTGCAGCCACCATTACCCAAAAAGCCATCTCGTGGATTTGCTTGGGCTTGCGGACCTTGCAGCAGAGCCTCCGAGAAGAAGCAGGATGCGCGAAACACTCCAGCAAGCGGCCATGTGACCGAAGCTGAAGAAGAAGAGCCTGTCGAGGAGGAAGAGCTACCCGCGGCATCGAACGTCACCACCCGCGCACCCAGTCCTAGTGGCGATGATATGGTTATTGATGAGCATCCAGCGACCCAGGCCGAAATTGCGCTCGCGAAGATGTGGCCAATGCGGTACCTAGGAATCCATGCGAGAGTCGAGGACGCGCTGCAATACGACGACCGAGCAATCTATCCACGAGCAAGTTCACGCCTTGGGCCGCGTCACCAGGCAAATGTGAACATGTGGCATGGCCGACCCGTGGAACTCGTGAAGCCAGCCGAAATCAAAAAGCGCTACCAGAAGGGTGGTGCTCAGAAGAAAGAAGGCAAGCTCACCAAAGAATCATTGGCAGCGATCGAAGCCGACAAAGAAGACAAGGCAAAGCGGCCCAAATGGGTGCAGGACGAACCTCCTGGCTACGTTGCTCGTGGCGAGGACTACGATGCAAAAGACCCCCGATGCACAGCGACTCTATTGTTCAAGATGCCAGGTCCGGACGACGAGCCAAAAGTGTCTCCATCAACAGTAATGGACATGAGTTGGCAGGATGAGAAGGACCTGGAAACACGAAATGACATGTTCGTGAAGTCGTATACCGACAAAGCTAAGACTCTTGCTCGCGGTGTGGGAGTTCCTCCTTTCGGCACCAATTTCCTGGACAAGGCTTTCGAACTTCTTACCAAGAATCGTTACAATGTAGACGCAGCGCTGAAGCAGCTGTCGAAAGTGGATCGGGTGAAAGACCTACACGAACCAGTCTTGAGCAAATCAGACCTGATCAAGTTCGAAGAAGGAGTGGCGAAATATGGATCTGAGCATCGATCCATTCGCTTGCACATGAAAACGACACTGCCGCATTCAGACATTGTCCGGTTCTACTACCTCTGGAAGAAGACGCCAAAAGGTCGAGAGATCTGGGGCAACTACGGAGGACGCAAGAAACGAAAGGTGGAAAGTGATGCCGGCGCTAAACTGCAGGCTGAGCTGGCCAACGATGGGGACGATTCAGCATTCGACAGTAACAAGGCGGCCAGGAAAGGGCGGGGATTCCAGTGCAAATTTTGCAACACTATGCACTCGCGGCAGTGGCGACGTGCACCAGGAGTCTCGCCTGGTCAGGTCGCAGCACCCGAAAAAGGCATCAAGTCGGACAAGAGAGATAGGCCACTGCTTGCCCTGTGCCTTCGGTGCGCAGGTCTTTGGCGAAAGTATGCCATTCAATGGGAGGAGATCGACGAGGTGGCCAAGAAAGTCGCTGCTGGAGGCGCGAAAGCACTCAAGCGCAAAATCGATGAGGAGCTCATGCGCGAGCTCATCGCCGCGAATGAAGCAGCCAACAATCCTCCGGAACCGCCGATGCCTTCTATTCCATCGATCGAGAATGGCGAGCCGCCCAAGAAGAAGTCGAAGACTGACAAGAATGGTACGCTCGCGGCAGTCGAGACAGCCAAGAAAGTTGAAAAGCCACCGCCTCCTCCAAAGGAGCCGACTCCACCACCGCCGCCTATCATACCAGCGCAGCCAACGTGGAAAGTGTTGCCGTGCGCTGTATGCAAAGGTGTCGACGACACAATTGCTTGTGCGCATTGCAAGCTCACTGTACATCGAAGATGCTTCGGCGTCGACAAGAACGAGGGTGTGCGATCGAATGGAGAAGTCTACTGGGTATGCGATCAGTGCCAGAATGACCGCAATCCTTCTGTGTCGACAGACTACTCGTGCTGCTTGTGCTTGACCGAAGAAACACTCGTCGATCTGGTCGAACCACCAAAGGTCTCTCATAAGAAGAAGACAGACCGCGAAAAGGAAAAGGAACGACTGGAGAAAGAGCTTGCCGACGGGATGCGAGCCGAATACCGCAGCAAGCAGCTCTCACACCATCGGCCCGTGGTCCCTCGTGAGCCTCTGAAGCGAACTGCTGGAAATTGTTGGGTTCACGTAAATTGTGCTGTTTGGGCACCTGAGACCCGTTTCAGCAACGCCGAAGCTCTTGAGGTCGTGGAGGGTATCCAGACTATCCCGGCGCCCCGATTTGAAGCTGTCTGCAAGCTGTGCAAGAACAAAGACCATCACAACAAATTCCGCGAGAACTCCGGTGCATGCATCAACTGCTTTAGCTGCCAAGCGACTTTCCACGTCTCTTGCGCATTCGAGGCAGGATACACTTTTGGGTTCGATGTGACGCCTGTCAAAGGATCACGCAAGGATCAAGTCATCACTGCGACTCTGGGTCAGGAGACTGGCGCCGTGACACCGGTCATACTTTGCAAGGAGCATCCCATCGGCGCCAAAACTGTATTACACCCTATCGATGAAATCAACGAGGAGACTGGCAAGAATGCTCTACAGACATATGTGACGGCATACAAGCAGGCCGATCTGACACTTACAGGGACTGTGCGTAAGGCTCATCAGGCTCAAATCACCAAGGATAAGGGCCAACAGCCCGCCGCTTCTTTGGCTGCGAACAGGAGAGAATCAGGTGCGCACAGCATTGCTGCGGCCGTCAGGCGTGGAGCGAGGACTTCTTCTGTGGCCGAGACGAAGGTCGAAGCTGACGATAGCTCGAATGACGCGTCGAACGTGCCGGCCGCTAATGGTCGCAAGTGCATGAAGTGCAATGTCGATGTCACACCTCGCTGGCATCCTGTATTCCGAGAAGCCAAGGAAGAGGATGTCAAGTCTCCCGAACAGCGGCGTATGTCCATTACCTTGGGAGAAATCACGGATGCCAATCGAAGCGCAGCCGGACCTGAAACGCCTAACAGGCCTTCTGAGCCGCCGCGGCAGCACATTCGCTTTATGGCTCCTGGGGCCAATGGACGGGCCTGGGAAGGTATGCCAGATCGATTTGCACCAAGCAGGCCTGTCAATGGCGACAGCCGTCCTAACGAGGGCTCTCCAAACTTGCCCGCTGGTGCTCCAGTAGCCGATCCTGCTGCACCTGCCCAGGTCAATGGCGATTCTCGTGGTGGTATTGGCGACCCTATCAGAGTTGACCAAAACGACGACGTGTTTCATGCCCACGGCTTGCCTCAATTTCGGAATCCTGCAGCCAACTTGGAGCCATCGCAGACCGAAGCTGAGAAGAAAGAAGAACAACCTTCGGAGTGGTTGTGCCACAAGTGTTTCGTCAAGAGAAAGACTGATCCTACACCACCGCCCGAGGATCGTGCAGACCGACCAGCGCTGTCGCCACCGAAGCAGTTCCCACTTCAACTTGAGTTCAATCGTGGATCACAGCCACCTGCGCCTACGCCGTCGATCGAAGAGCAATTTTTAGTGTGGGATAGACCTGTGCGCCCGACTCCAGCTCCTCCTCCGCCACCTGTCAACGGCATGCCGGGAGGTGGATTTCATCCTCCACCTCCGCCGCATCACATAGGTCATCATCCTCCCACGCACCCTTACGCTCCACCTTTTGGGCAACAGCCAAATGGATATCATGGTGGGCCTCCACCGCATCCAATGCACGAACGACACGGCAGCCATGGAAACAGCTATGGCTACCCACCTCCACAGCACTCGCCGGGGCCTCCAGCACCTTACTACGGGCCTCCAGGAGGGCCAAGACCACCGCACTTGAATGGATATCACACGCCTGTGCAGTCGTCGCCGCATAGTTCACAGCAGCCACCTTTGCACTCTCCCACTTACCAACATCCTCCGCAGCATCCACAAATGGGTGGACCTCGACCAGATGGCCAATATCCACCGCAGTTGCATCCGCTCGGACCTCCAGTGCATTCTAGTCCACATGCGCCTTTTGGCAGGCCTGGTTCACAACCAGCTTCAGCTACGCCGCAGCATCCTCCTCTTCCTGGACCTCCCAACCCAATGAATCCACAACAACAGAGTATGCCGCAACAAGGTGCTTCGCAGCCACCACAGACGCAGCAGCAGCAAGGGTCGGCTCCAATACCGCCTTCAATTGGGCAACAGCCACCAAGTCAACCACCTGGTCAGCAGCCTGCAGCTGGAAGTCCTCAGCCTGGCAACGCGCGGCCGACAGGGAGCGAGCAGCCAAGGCCGACAACTCCAAGAGACGGCCAGGCAAATGGTTTTACGGGTGCCAGCGCCAGCCCGAATTTGATGAATTTGATACATTGAGCATTTCATTATTTGTGAACTGTGGTAGGAAAGAAGCAGGATGCCGGGCAAGCTGTGAAGTTAGCATTTGAAGGAAAGGGATAAGTGGGAGCAAGCTGGACATGGTCACATTTCGGGATACCCTGTAGCGAGTAGGCTACTTGTACGTTCTAGCGAAAATGATGGGCTACTCTATGTATTTCGAGATACCTCCAAGGAGGCATAGAACAACTGAATATTGCCGTTGTGAATGAGTTACTCAGATGAAAGGTCGTGTCACGTGCTCTGTGATTAGCTTCTTCCCCGCGAAGTACTATAGCTTGTACTCAACCTGTCAGTTAGTGCGGGGAGAACCCTACACCTCCGAGAGAGGAACCACACCGCCATTTTAGTAGTTTTGTAATTATTTCTCCTCCCTCTAAGGCCTAGAATCCTCTAAATATCGTATCGATAGTTTTCTAGTAGTATAGATCCTTCCGAGATATTATTATCGTTACTATAGGCGCTATAGTAAAGTCCACTCGTATTAATCTCGACTAGTAAGGCTAACTAGCTAATCTCTTTAGTAAAGGTATAACTCCTAAGTAGGTCCTTACCTTCTCGAAGCTACTATTAAGTATCCGATCTATATACTACTATTAAGTAAAGTAGCGATTATTTAGTATATTATATATAGAAAGAACTAGTACTCGAAGGAATAGCTCTAAGACGATACTTCTAGCTTCTAAGCTCGAGTATTTACGTAGATATCTAGACGATAGGCTAGACACCTACTTTATAGAAATAATATAAGCTCTTTAAGATAAATTCCCTCGATTAAGGCTAGAAAGTAAGAGTAGTAAGGGTATAGTTATAAAGCCGGCGTTACTATCGAGGGTACTAAAGACCGAGATAGGTCTATCTCGAACGGAGGTTAAAGTAAAGGCGAAGGAACGTAACCTATTCTTAAGGGCTCTATAGACGATTAGGTACGCTAAATAGCTAGTAGATCGACTCGTATTTATCGATAAGACTACTAGTAATTAGAAGATAGGTTAGCGGAAGTATAGATAGTCTCTAAAAGGTATAACCTACGTTAATATATAGTATACTAAGCGAGAAGTTAGATAGTTAGTTTTACTAGCTTTTATAGTATATAGGTATCTACTCTATACG
>KZ107390.1:0-13628 GCA_000504365.2 Pseudocercospora pini-densiflorae CBS 125139 | reverse complement strand
GATTCTAATAGTTAAAGTAAGCGTTAATCTTTATATTCTTAACGTTTACTAGGTTAAAGGAATAAATAGTAGATAGTACGTTAGTTATCTACTAACGACTACGTATACTAGGTAATATAAGTAGGTCGCTTTAAGGGTAATTATAAAGCAATTGTTATCTATCTTAAGGCTAAGATAGTCGATAAGTACTACTAATATATCTAGTTCTAATATTATAATCTAGTCGATCGTAGAGGCTAGCGTTACTCGAGGTAATAGCGAATATACGCTATCGATAACGTAGCTTCTTAGATAGGTACTTTATTATTATAATAGACTCGCCGTTCTTATTAATAGTACGTCGTTGTCTTAAGCGCTTATTATCCTTATTATATCCTTCTTAGTAGTATCGAATTTCTAGCTTATATAGCTTACCCTTACTATTCTTAGTCTTCTTCTACTTCTATCGCTTTAGCTAGAAGCCTCTTACTATTAAATATTACTAGAGATAGTCTATAAGTACGTAGAAGTCGTTAAACTCGTACTAGGTTAGTAGATTATGTTGTTCTTTATTAAATTCTTCTTCCTTAAATTCTACCTCTTCCTTAGATACTACTTCTATAGTAGTATTATTAACTATAATAACGATATCTTCTAGAGCCGTCTACGGTAGTAGAATACGTAGAGATAAGTCTACCGATTAATATCGCCGCCGGCGCCTATATCGACTATACGCCTCGTTAGTACTAGGCGTAGAAAATAAGTATCTTTAAGCTAGCTTTAAGAGGTAGAATTTAGGTCGTTCTATAGTAGGTCTATAGTCTATAATAACGTCTACGTCGCCTAAGTCGTCTTCGGATAATAGTATAGCATTATCGTATACCTACTAAGTGCTAGTAGGTACGTCTATAGTTACCGTCGCTATTATTTTACTAGAAATACTAGAAATACGATATTTAGGTATAGATTTAGGCGACGCGTTTAGGCGCGTAATACGCGGATTTAAATTACACGGCATTAATTAACTATTTACGTAGGTATTTGATGCGACAGGCTACCGGAGAAACATATCCCCCGCTGGGGTGCGGAGATTGCTGGGGTACGGCAAAGCCCTGGGCTGCTCACAGTCGCGTGCATGCGCATGCAAGCCGCCTGAAATAAACTGCCGCGCTTCCGTCCGCCGCACTTGTCTCTCCGTGCCTGGCTTCTACGGTCGACCTGACCTGACCCTTCACAACGCCAACTCGAACAACGAAACCGGCTATCTCACAGTCAAACGCGCGCGACAGGGTCTCTCCTGACTGCGCGCATCGTCGACACCGCCCACCGCCCACTAGATTTCCACCTGCTCCACCCAGAGGCCTGCCCCCGCCGTCCCCTGTCCGAAGTCTCCGTCGACCAGCGCTGCGCGTTCTCGATCTTACTTCGACTCGTACTACTGTTCGACCACACTCATTCACCCCTCCCACCTCTCCATTGTTGCGCCTCTCCGCCATCCTCACAGCGCTCGGCTCTGGAAGTCTTTGCGGGCGGATTGCTGCAGCCGCCCGCGCGCTGTCTTCTTTGTTGTCACTCGCTTAACCTGGGTTTCATTATACACGCACTTTAATTCATGCCGACCTTTGGCAGCAACACCAACTCGCCGTCGCTGCAGAAAATGGAGATGAGTAATGGCCGCTATGGCGGAAAGAGGTTCGCCTTTGGCAACATCGCAGGGGACCCATTCTGGCTGGGAACCATAGGCATTGGCATTGTGAGTGCCCGCGCGCGACCACGCCAGCCATTGTGCTTGTCTTACTTACGTGTCTCTAGTCTGGCTGGATCATTGCCTTCGTCAGCTCCATCATCGCCGATATCAATACGGATTACCCAAACTACTCCTGGTGGTCTTTGGTCTATATGCTGTTCTGCATAGCGGGTGTCGTATTCGTGGTCGGCGCAGATGCAGTCTACACTTACCATGTCGGTCTGACAAGCTTCCTGGGCGCTGGTTTGGTCTTCACCACCTCTTCCGTCAACTCTCTGATATACTATCCGGATGCCGCCAAGGAAGCCGCCGCCGCCGGATTTATCTTGCTCTCTATCGTTTCCGTATGTCTTGCACATACTCACGAAAGAAAGTTTGCTAACTCAATGACAGATAATATGGATGTTCTACTTCGGTTCTCAGCCCTCAGCTAGCCACCGCCAGACACTTGACTCCTTTGCCTTGCACAAGGACCGTGCACCGAGTCGCAACAGTAGAGCGATGCGCCAGTCGTACCGTCCAGAAACAACGCACTCAGGTGGTCAGGCGCAACAGCAGATGTATGCCTCTGCTCAGCTGAACGGATTCGAGACTGCGTCACCGATTAGTGGATACCCAGGTGGTCCAGCTGGTGCTGCTAACAGAGGCAGCGCTGCACCGTATGGGCAACAACAATTGCGATCCGAGCCGAGTGCATTATCGCAAGGCACTAATGGTGTCTCTGCCATGTCGGGCACTCTTCCGACGAATGCGCAAGAGAGTTCGGTATCTGCGCCTACAGAATACCCGTACCGAGCCAAGGCCATATACAGCTACGAGGCGAACCCGGATGATGCTAATGAGATCTCCTTTACCAAACACGAAATTCTCGAGGTTAGCGACGTCTCTGGAAGGTGGTGGCAGGCGAAGAAAGAGAATGGCGATACAGGTATTGCGCCATCAAACTACCTGATCTTGTTATGAGTGACTCTACAGCAAGACGATTTGTGCGATGAAAAGAAACAGTAAAGCAGAAACACACAAGCATGCTATGATGACGAGTTCTGCCAGTATCAGTCAGCGACGACTTGATGACTGGCCACGACGAAGTAACTCAGCGGTTGCATGATATGGGACAGAAAGTTTTCACTCCCAAGAACATATGGGCACAAAGGCAAAGACGATGCACAACGGGTAAAGTCGTAACGTACGGCTACGGGTATATTCTATTTTCTTGGTTTTGGGAACGGGAAAAGACGGCACTGTCTGGCGAAGGCACGGCGTTATGATTGCAGAAACGGCTGTTTCTGACAACGACATTGGATGTGATTGTGGGTTGAGGATGAAAGCTGCGAAGGTGTGGCTATTCTACCTTTTTGGACCCTTGCTTTCCCCGCGACGATACCAGTGCGACACTGATTGAAAGAGAGAAGTTTCGAGTCCTCGATGTCTTTGAATTTGTATGTGAGAGCGCACAGCGAGACGAAAGTTAGCATTGAGGTAGACGAGTATGAGTTTTGGTCGAGATCGAAAGCACTCCATTGACAGATCCACGTCTTTGTAAACAACTGGGATGATTTTATCGCCAGTTCTACTACGTGGGACCAAATGCCTTGACCAATGCATCTCCATCTGAAGTCGTTAGCGTACCCTACCAAACACGTGAGAATTGGTCCCTGGCTGAGAAGCGTGAGAAGTGGGTCTTTCCAACGGCCTTATCCGGTGCCATGGTGCCGCAGTTTCCGCTTGACTCGTGGTTCGCACCGAAACTGGGGCTCTTTCTCTCCTGCATCATATGAAATGAGCTGTTACAGATGTTCGCCGAATGTTCTGCGTTGCTGGTGGCCGCTGGACACTGCCGTCGTTGTTTCAGGATGCAAAAAAACAAGAAAAGTGTTCCGTCCGATGCGGCTGATCTTCGAACGATGCTCTTCGACGTGGATGTCAAGACGGTTCTTCGATCGATTTTCTCCAAGGCTTAACTTCTTAGCCCTTCGTAGGTACATATGAAATGCTGCAAAAGTAATGTGGTTGTAAGCTGTGATCGAACGTCTTGGGGTCAAAATGATCGATCCTGAAGCCTCAAGTCAAGCTTAACTTTCACTTCACACACAAAAGTCTTGGCATTTCTGAACATGGCAAAACACCATTCGCGATCGCAACCACGTCTCAACGACAGCTTCTGATCGATCAATGCAGATGACACAGGCATGAAAGACGTCGTTGATTCAATTGAGATACTGATTTCGAGGACCGAATTTCAAACAGTGATTGCCGGGCCGCGATGGTCCCAAAACAACTCTTCCATATATATCTACCATTTCTTAAGCAAAAAGGACCGCCAGTGGCTCAAAAGGAAGCTATAGCTCGCATCTCGAACGCAACCGAGCTACTTTGATCGCTTGATGCATGAGAATAGGCCAAAAAATCAAAAAGTTGGATTTTCACCCTGAGATGATTGCACTGTTACCTATTAGTATTGGGACATCATTTATATATGAGGAAGTGATGCTTACTTCGCCGGGAATCGAACCCGGGGCTAGCCGAAGGGTTATTGCGTTGATTGCAATGGCAACGGCTAATTTTACCCTTGAGAAACAGTCAGAACCAAGTTAAACTTGATGTGGTTGAATTGTGCTTACACTAAACCACGAATGCTGTTTGCAAGAGCTTGTAGGCTATTTGATGGAAGCAGGAAAGATACGTCTCAATATGAAGCTTATTATTGAGACGTGGCCCCATCGGCGGCGATGTGGGCTGCAGGCTCGCCTTAGCTTGTTTAGCTCGGTGCTACGGACGATCCCTACGACTGCCAGCAATGAAAGTCTGAGGAATTGTCTTCAGCAACGTCTGGAAAGATGAAAAAAGTCATACGAGATCGTCATGATCGATATTGGTTCAACACTACACGTCCAACCTAATACGCTTCCACTGACACCATTGACTTTGACTCCGAAGCCGACTGATCACCCTGGAAATCCTGAAACTCAACCCATGTTCCCATCTTCTTCCTTACATGTTCGCCATACAAGATCCCTTCACCTCCGTCAACACTTTTGACGATGCAAGACTCGCCGGGTTCGAAGAAGAATGGCACACTCAGTCGGCCAATTCCGTTCTCATTAGAGCCAGCATTGCTCGCTCGAACACGATGCATAGTAGCAATGAACCTTCCACCACTGACCTCAGCCATCAAGTCGCCAATATTGACAACGATCGAACCAGGGACGTATGGTGCTGGAACCCATTCTTGGTTGGCGTTGAGAACCTCCAAACCTCCGGTCGGGTCTTGATGTAGCAGTGTCAAGATACCACTATCAGTGTGCGGAGTGCAGCAGAGCTTCGTCTCTTGCGATGAAAATGGCGTGGACTGTGGCGGGTAATGCAATAGTCGAAGCGTTGACAGAGAGTCAACGAGATAGTCAGAGAAGAAGTCCCAATGTTTACCCAACGCAACAGCCAGCAAGGACAGAAGCATGGAAGAGAGCGTTTGCAGTTCATTGTGAAGCTTCTGTAAAGCTGCTTTGCCGTCTGGAAACTGTTCTTCATTAGGCCAGACATTTGCTTCCCGCAGCCGGAATTTCTGGCCAGCGTCAATGAGAGGCTGTGAGAGCATGCCAGACGTTCCAATTTCGAAACCTTCCTTGAGGTTATCCTGCTGACCAGGTTGACAAGGAAAGTATCCTCGGTATGTGTTGGTATTCGTAGGAACGAACGTCTTCTTGGCCAGAGTCATCTTCGTAGCCGTGTCCATTAAGAAGAAGGCTCTGGCTAGACCGAAGACCTCATCGTGGGTAAAGGATAGAGGAGCGTTGATAAGGTACGCAAAGCCCGTCGTAGTAAAGACATTGCGAAGTTCCTGGCCCAATCGCAGAATGTCATCCGAAGTGGGCTCCTTGGATGACAGCACAGCCAAGTCCACGATCGGTAAGTTAGAGAAAGAGGTTGCCATAGCTGGCTAATTGCCTTTGAAACAGAATAGAGTGCTGTACTCCTCTACGCGCCGCTCGATCATATATACTCCATTGCTCACTCATTTGCATTGCCCATCCAGTGTCAGGTGCAAAATGCACGCTGCTGACCCACATTTCGGATTGCACTGATGCATGTCGCCAGGATGAATTTCCAATCACTGTCATAGACTTGTTGTAGGAGCCGCAAACAGACCAGTGGAGTAGTAAACGTGTGGTAATAGTTTGTTCCGAATGACTTCCTGTTCTTGGCACGAACGCAAGTGTCGCGTGCTCTCTTGCTCGAATGAGAAGCTGGGACCAGTGCCGGCCGTTCCTGAAGCTATGTCATGCAGCTCACCTCGCATTAGCTTGGCCTTCGGAGCTGCTTCCTTCGAAGTCCTGAAAATGCTGCAATGTCCCATAGCTTCACCGCTTGCACTCTCTTCGTTCTTCTGGTGCATCACTTTCAGACAGCCGTAAGCGTTTCTGGACGATGCCGCATAACGTCGGATGCTGGATTGTGTTCCGGTCCCACTGCACCGACAGCTTGCTCATATGACGGCTGTGGAAGCCCGGTGGCGGCTTCATATGATGGCGTGGGAGCAATTGCTGCCGCTTCTTCATAAGCAGGCAATGCACTACCCCCAGAATTGATCCTTGCCAGTGTCGTATCGTTTTCTGAGTCTACTGGAGGATGAATCATGACTGGCATATCCTGTCTGATACTCAGTCTCTGCTTGCCTACGGAGAATTGAGGAGCTATCCGGAACTTGTATGAGCGTTCGATGTCTCCTAAAGAGAACGTGCTCGGAACCCAGTCAAGGTTTCCAATCTCGACGGTCTTGGCCCAGCCATATTCATCAGAGAATGTTTTCCGCTCGAACTCAGTCGTCTTGCTCCACAGCGTCTCAATGTTCACAGGCTTCACACCAGTCGTGCGAGCAATGAGAGATGTCGTACAGCTGTCCAAGAAGACTTCTGGATTCTCTTGCACCGTACTCGAGAAGTGCGGAGCTATCGAGATATCAAAAGCCACAGGCTGGTCGACAAAAGCATGCTGAGGCACATTCGAGCAGGTTGCGGTAAAGACATACTTTGGCAACTCTGTTGATTTGAGCAATGCCTTAGTCTTGCCCAAGAAGCCACGCGGTTTCTGTTCACCGGAACGTAAATCCTCATTCTGAACAGTCAATTGCCGGAAGAATTCGCTATTGTCTGCGAGATTGCTTGCAATCATCATCGGAACTCTCGGCTGATCGTAAAGCACCGTCTCGCCATCCACAAAGTTGGCCACCGCGATATCAACATCGATGCCAGGCATCTTGGCGCGAACCAAGAGGGAGTACCTTACCCCGACCAGCATTGTCGACACAGCTTTCAGTCTCGTGACGCTCGAGTTCTCGGGAGCACGGGACTCCAGAGATGGCGGCAGAGCATGGAGCTCTGACCCAACTGTTTGCCTAAAGTTCCATGAGCCATTGTCGTTCTGGGTCATGGTGGTGTGGGTGGCCGGGTCGACGTTTTCCGCAAAGTGTAGAGCAAAAGGTAGTGCAAGCTCGTTCTCGCTATCAGCCCTGAATGCACCATCGTGTATTGTTTGAGTCTCAGTAAATAGAGTCGTGCTTTGCGATCCCTCGTCCTCAGGATTGATTCGTGCTTGCCCTTTAAGAATGACTGCTAGGGTCAACGGACCGAATAATTGAGAGCTGCTCGCTTTCGACGGTGAGATGTATTTAAGAATAACCTTGCCTCGCACCGGATCATCGGGTCCATGATGCACTTTCTTGGGATCGTCGAGAACAGCCTTGATGCGTAGTTGGCCAAGTGCACCATTGCCAGATGCGGCCGAGGAAACGCTGGACCTCATCTTGAGCTTTTGGTAAGTCACGAAGAGTCGTTGTTGGTGTTTCTCTGACATCCCGCAGATCCGATAAGTTGCGTAGTTGATCCCGGCAAGACTTGGCTACTGATAGCTGACGTTGGATCAGGTCGGAGAATAACATGCAGTCCTGCTGCAGAAGCATTTGATCCTGCTAGCCTTACGGCTCCAGAAATTTTGAGGAGTTTCATTGTGGAGTGTTGCCCAAATGTTACAGAAATGACATATTATACAAGGTTCATATGGGGCCAAGTTCAATGTTCGGAAAAAGCAGGATTGCAAGGATTGAGGCTTGTGAAACAGGTGACGTACGTCGATCTCGGAAGCAAGTGGTATAGCGAACTATTTTGAGAGTGGTACATCTTCTCTTTCGCAACACATTATCAAATACTCTACCACTAAAATCGAGAAGATCTTGCGAATTCAGCTTCCAGTGCAGTAGGTCTTTACATGATGAACATATGATGCGGCATTTTAGCCGTTATCCGCTCTAGCCCGAACTACACTCCGCGGATCTCATGGTTTCTACGACCTCCCGTTCAATGCGGAATCTCGACGAGCCCGCAGATTCATCACAGCCTCCTTCAGCTTCAGGTTCATGATCTTTCCGGTCGGGTTGATTGGAAAGCTCTTCAGGCCGAGGTCTTCCAAAGTATAAACCTCATGCAAAGCATAATCGGGACCAAGGCTTTCTTGCACAATCGTTTTGATCTTTCCTTTATCATTCGACGGTTCAGCTTCAGCAATGATGGCTATCGGTACCTCGCCGTACAAGGAATGCGGTATGCCAAAGACGGTGGCCTAGTACGAGGTTAGCGAAGAGCTTCCCACGAGACCGGATTGCACCATACATGAATACCCTCGTGCTTGTTCAGCGTCGATGCTATGACTGCCGGTGATAGCGAGATTTGTTTGAACTTGATGATGTCCTTGCTTCGACCTACCACGAAAAGATAGTCATCCTCGTCTAGCATTGCGCGATCTCCGGTGACCAGCCAATGGCCCTTCTCGTCAACGTAAAACGCTTCGGGCTGGACACCATTCCAGTAAGGCCGACATATAGCATTTCCGCCGAGATACAGCTCGCCGATCTGATTTCGCTCCACGACCTTCCCGTTCTCATCGACAATACGCAGCATGCCCCCAGGTTGAACTTTTCCATTGTTGACCAAACTTCCAAAAGTCCTATAAGGCGCATCCGGGTCAGCGCCGAAATGACTAACTATGCCGGCAGTCTCGGTCATGGCGTGCACCGAGTAGATGAATGCGTTGGGAAAGACGTTCTTTGCCTTGTCGAAGACGTCAATTGTGATCACATCTCCACCAATAATCACATCTCGGACAGCGTCGAGCTGGTATTTACGGCGCTTGATCTCGTCTTGGAAGCATTTGATTTGAAATGGCAGCGATATGATGGCTGCAGCTTTGCACTTCTCCATGGCCTCCAAAGCCGTTGCTGGACTGAAGCCTGTGTCTGCAATGACGACCTCGGTGCGACACTGAACGCTGACGATTGGAATCAATGCAGTAAGAGACCTAAAATTTGCAGTTGAGAGGACCACGGAGCGTGGAGATACCCGCCAGCACCCGTGAGAAGCAGCAGTGTGTAGAAAGCCTCTGACGGTAACAGGGCAGCCTTTAGGTTTTCCTGTCGAAGTGCCACTGGTGAATAATATTGCTTGTACGCGCTCCTTGTTCTGCTCGAGCTCCTCGTCCTGCCTGGAGACCAATGCATACACTTCGTCCTGAGGTTTCATACTGGCGACTTCAGCAAATACCTGCCAATTTTCGCGGGTGACGTGTTGAAGAGACAATCGCAACCCGGGAGCACCATGAAACAGTCTTTCCCAGCCTTTTGCTCCGTTGTCATCGCCAACGACCACGACATCTGGACTGACCGAGGTCACGTAGTGCTTGAGCTCATCTTCACGTCCCTCGCGTAGCAAGCCCTCATCAAGAGGTACAATCGTAAGCTGCAGTGCCACTGCGACCCAGCTGAGTAGCTCTCTTTCTATGCCATTGGGGATGAATGTGAGAAGGAAACTGCCGCGCTTCACTCCTCGTTCTTCAAAGCCCGCGGCCATTCGTATCGTTGCGTTCATCAAGTCCGCGTAAGTCCATCGCAGCCATGCGTCCTCGTTCTTGCTGCTGACTTTCAGGAAGTCGAGATGAACGGCTGGCTGGAACATGACATCGTAAATAAACCCAGTCGGATCCCGGTCAGCTGCTGCTAAGAAAGCATGCCAGAGCGATTCTTGAAGAGCAATTGGCGGATTGCAAACTTCTGCTGGTGCCATGTTGAGTACTGTTCGGGTGATTGCTCTCTTGGCTCTAACCTCTGCCAGTTGCAAATGGTAAACGGTCGTTGTAATGCAGACTGACCAGTTCCCACCCGGATGAGTCCTTTACATAAGCGGATATGGCCACACATCATGCCTGCGGCTTGACCACGTTCCCGAGTCCGTCAATGTCCGTCAACGTGCGCGACGGAGAGCCTCAAATCTTGAGGTGAACCCCCACGCCAGTTTGAGTGTAGGCATATAGGAGGTGCTGTATGGCTTGGCAGGGTACCCGTGTGGAGATCATCCATGTATTTCTCCTCACTCTGGAGTAACTTTATTTTCGGAAATAATGGTCCCTGCTGGAATGCGTCTTCGGGAGCCTCGTTGTGGGCATCGTATTCGCTGAGAAGAATTGAAATGCCAAGGCATGGCACTGATATCAAGTGTCGGAACCCGAGTTCATACGTCGATCTGCTGCATGTATACCGGATCGCCTTGCGGTAGTGAACAGTGCATCAAGAAACATCTGGAGGCTGATCAAGCGCGCGGTCAAGACGGATCGTGGCGGATAGTGCATGGGTAATGCGATGTACGCTTTCGTTCACGTTTGCGAAGCAGTGAGCAGTTCATTATTGCCTCGCGAAGCATGCGTACGAAGGCCCGTAAAAGCTCGCATCGAGAGCTGAAGATGGATGAGTAAGCGGCAGGTGCAATGAGGTGCAAACGAGTGCTTCGTGATCTCCGTCGTCCACGAATCCGGGCGTACCGCTCGTATCGGAAGTGATTGTGGTAGATGCCAGCGCGTATCATGCTGATGTTGAAGCTAGCGAAGATCAACACTTTACTATCAGACCGGCACACCTGGTTCAGATGTCAAGATTCGCATAACAAGAGATTACCGCGATTTTCGAGGCGCAGGCGAACATCGGAAAATCGCGACGACACTCTCTCTACGATTCGAAGCGATTTCTCTCCTGGAACGATCCGTATCCGGTCAGTTCGCATGCAGTGCATCTTTATACCTCGTCGAAATCCAGCCAGCTGTGCTGATGACTCGATCGTGGTTCGTGGTCGCTCTCTCTCGCCCTGTTCAGATCGGAAGAGCTACTGGTCTGTGCCGACTGTCGGTATTTATCCATATTCTGTAGATTAAAAGCCTCATAGTCTGCCGGGCTCTTGACAAGGTGTGACTCTTTCACCAGCCACGGACTTGAAGCCGGTGACACAGTGTTGTCGAGATCAATTGCTGAAGACGCTACTGGATTGGTTGTTATGGATGACCAGGAGTGTCGCTTGTCCATGAGGCTGCTTCGGTGCAGATGGACATCGATACGTCGCACGATGCCATGCTCGGTCTCAGAATCCCGCCGCGTTTTGCTTCTGCTCGATGTGACCGAACGTTTGAGCTTCGACAGAGGCTCACTTAGGTATTCTCGGAACAAAACCCGTAGAGAGGGAAGCGAAGCGCACATAAGACCAAGGCATAGCTCTACTTGAGACCAGACAAAGACGTAGTATATGATGGTGCTCACATCGCTGGTGTGACCGACTTTGTACCTGAAGTCGAAGGTCAGCGAGGAACGGAGTCGGATCTATGTGCAGGGTCTTACATGTAGTAAGTCCTGACGCCGCTGCATGCCACCACCAGCAGGGCCAATGAGAAGATGATGTAGAGAGCAATCTTTTGTATTCGCGGAATTTGAAGATGTCGTGTCATCATGCATGGTAGCGCCACCGAATAGAGGTCGCTGACTGCTGCCATGATTCCTGCAATTCGCAAAATGAGTCCGCATGTGGCCATCAACCGGGCAAGGGTGTCGGGATCTGATAGCTACTTACCTGCCAGAAGATTCACGATCGTGGTGTTGACACACGAGTGAGGGTGAGTATACGAGGGATCGAAGGCCTTCCAGTATGCTTCTGTCGGTGAACAATTTAAGACCAGTGTCAAGATGAAGGCCAGGCTGTAGGCGACAGTAAAGCAGATGGCGAAGATGACAGCCCATATCCAATACTTTGAACATGTATGCTCAACAAGTCTACGGTAGAAGAGAAGCACCGATACCTTGAGGCAGCATCCTGTGATCAAGAATGCCAATTCAGCGATCCAGGTAATCAATGCCATATTTTCGAACATCTGTCCTCATCTTCGTGAGCAAAACGCCTCGAATTTCTCAAACCACTTACGCTAAAAGGCACATCCCACATGTGCCGAGAGGTCATGAACTTCTCACTGCCAACAATCGATAACGAGGTGAACCAGGTGACTGAGAGCCATGCACAAATCAGGTAAACTATCACCATTAGCAGAGCTTGGAGAACTAGACGATTCAGATTCACGTCGTCTAAGCCCAGTCCACCAGCGTACTTTTTCGCCCGTAGCCAAAGACGAGTAGCTATCATGATTGATGCTTCGACATATCAGATTAAGCATTTGTGAAAGCGAATGGACTTTCCCCTTACCAACGCCGTAGAGAATACCTGCATAAGCAGGCATCCATGTTCTTCTCTCTGGGTCGTCATAGTTAGGCTCTGGCCATTTAGCAACATCCGCAGGACTCAGATTGATAATGTTGCCGGGCATTGCTTGCGCATCGATATCACATCCAGCGAGTGAGTGCAACGCCGGATCAATCTAAGAAATGCTTCGCAGGACAAGAAGCGATTGAATGAGATCGACTTCGTTATAGCAGATGCTAGGTGACCATGTCGACGACTGTGCGTCCAGTGCTGATCACTAAGGTCCATTTGGCCAAAGCAGCCCCATCCTGCTGGTCGGTGCTGACTCGTTCTGGTATAGGAACCATGCATTGAGGCGAGCTCACTTGGATTGATTCGCTGAAGTGTTTCGACAGTTCGCGCCATCACCGAGATTGCTGCGTGGGTGTCGACAGTAGAAGACTTTTGCCGGCGGAAGAGGGTTATAACGAGGGTTACAACCCATAGTTACAACCGTGTCTACAAGGCTTAATATAGTATAGCGCTATCGCCTTAGGCTCTTACTAAGCTATTAAAACCTTCTTATTGTCCGTATAGTACGCGTATACGTAAATCTCGTATTCTTATCGTAATATATCGTTGTCGCTATAGTAGGTAATCTCTTAGACGACTTAGTAATAATCTCTAGACTCGTATTAGCTGTTTACGACGAATATAGCTTTCTCGAGCGCGCTAGGTTAAAGCCGCCGCCTATACTATTTAGACTATTTATATAGACGCTAGACACCTAGCTAGACGAGTAGGTAGAGTACTATATAAGGTATATATATTACTAGTAAGGTTAGTATAGAAGTTTAAGTTGTAACTACGAGGTTAGAGCCTTATCGTTACCGCCTACGGCTATACCTACTACCCTCGCTACTAGTATAGTACTAATTACTCTCGTAGGTTTATAAAAATAGAAATACGATAATTAGTAATAGTATTAGATATTAAGGGTTACGAATAGTAGAATAGTAATAAACCTAACCTAGAGCTCGCTCTTAGCCTTATCTTATAGCGAATGTCCTTCTCTTCTCGCTAGTTTAATACTTCTACTAAATTTAGTAAATATAAGAGTTACTATAGTCTCGTATTTAACGACCTAGTTCTATAGATATATTAGCAATTTGCCGCTATTATTGCCTAGTATCTACGACTTAATAGCTACTAGAGACTAAAGAGATTCGCTCTTACTACTCGAAAGCGTAGTATATAAGGGTTTATATAGGGATTTATTAATAGATACTTCTTAGGCTTCTATAGACCAAGTAAGGATTAAAGGCGTATCTATAGTAGATACTATAGTATATACGGCTATAAATTCTAGG
>KZ107387.1:359-12655 GCA_000504365.2 Pseudocercospora pini-densiflorae CBS 125139 | reverse complement strand
TTCTTGGTGTGCTCGACGATAGCGGCGGGGTCGGAGGAGAGGAAGAATTCGGTTGGCTGTGGGACACCATCGTCGGAGAGGAAAGCGCGCGATTGCGAGCGGTGGAGGAGGGACTTGTCTGGTGGTGCAAGGAGGTTGCTGCCAAGCATGTTGGGGCTCTTCTTCAGCGCAACGTTCTGGCTGGCTTGCTCAGCTGGGAGCACATTCTCGCCATCACCAAACTCAACATCAACGAAGTCAACCTTCATCTTCTTGGCAGTGCGCACACCGACGACGAGTGGAGAACCCTTACGGGCGGCCACAACTTCGCCTGGGAAGCGGACACTCTTCACAAGCAGACCGAAGGCACCCTGCAGCTCCTTGATGACAGCCTTGACCAGAGTTGTGAAATCAATGGTTGGGTGCGAGTCGTAGATGTACTTTGTGAGCTTCGCGATCGCCTCAGTATCGGTCTCCGTCTCGAACTTGAATCCCTTGCTCTCAAGCAGAGTCTTCAACTCCTTGTAGTTGGTGATAATGCCATTGTGCACGATCGCGAACTCCCAGTTGGGGTCGGATCTGTGCGGATGGCAGTTGACTCTGGATGGAGGACCGTGGGTCGCCCATCGGGTGTGTGCAATTCCTGCGTGGTTGTCGAAAACCTTGGTGAGATCTGGCTTCTCCTCATCGATCAGCTGCTTCAGCTTGGCAACCTTTCCCACCTCTTTGAACGCAAACACCTCGTTCTTCTTGTCGCCGTCAATGGCTAGACCGGCGGAGTCGTAGCCTCGGTATTCGAGTCTGCTCTTCGTGGATGTCAGCTGCTGTGCGTGAGGCGTTTCAACATATCAAAAGCTCCAACCGCTGCGCATAAGCTTCCAAAACACCACTCCAGCCTGGACTCTTTTTCACGCCATCACTTACCAGTCCATTGACAAGTGTATTTAAGATGAAGGACCTGTCCTTTTCCACACTTTTGATGTGTTAGCTGTATGCCGTTGATTGCGAAGGTATTGGTGTATTTACAGGTAGTTGATGTAGCCTGCGCGGAGGGTTAGCAAAAGTTCGGCAAGCCGTATGAGCAACCAGAAGCTTACCGAAGATGCCACTGTGCCAATGAACGTCAGCTCAATGCTCCAAATAGAATAAGTATCTGTAGTCTCTTACCACATGTTGACGGCTTGTTGTGTGTACGCAAAGAAAAGGATTCGTGAGGGTCGTTGGTCTGTAGCGCTGAGTCGATGATGTGATGGCAGTCGATAGAGGGAAAGCACAAGTCGTAGCAGTCGTCAATGAACGAAGCAGGAAACAACGAGTGATGAAATGTTGATCAGGAGAAGTTGTGTTTGAGGACGAGAGCTTCAGTTTTGACGCTCAGGTCCCCTCCTCGTTTCAAGATTCCGATTGCGTTTTAAACTTCCTTGAGCCGCGAGCGCTCAGCCTCAACTGATGAGAGACGTGTCCCTTCTATTTTGAAGCTGATTTCTTTCTGTCTAGCCTAATGCTTTTCGTCCTTGTCCATGGCCATATGCAAGCGGCCCGTCCTTTGTTCAATCACCATTGAAAACACTATTCGCTGGCCACAATAGTGTGGCAATCGCAGCTATATAAAGGCACCACTAGCTGTAAACTTGAGGTACCTGCGTCCGAGCCGTCGCAATTGGCCGATCGCCGTCGTGTTTGGGCGCTGCCAAGCTCGTATGACGAACGTGTGCACATTCTTCGGCCACCATAGCTACGAAGAATCTTGTCCTGTGCGTTTTGCCATGCCGATTTGTGAAATAATGTCTTCGCTCTGGAGACAGGTCCACTTGTGCTGGACTTTTTGAAGGAGCATTACGGCTCTTATCGCAGCCGCAGAGGAAGCTTCGGAGGTTCCATCGCTCTGCCAACCAGCCCAACGAGAGTAATCCCAGTTTCATCTCAAACGGAGGGCTGCCAAACAGCTTCGCAGCATCCGCTGCAGCTACTGGCAGGGTCGCGCCGTTGTTCGCTTTGGCGAAGATGACTGACAGCGGCTAGCGATGCAGATGACGGGAGTGTAGCTGTCCGGGGTGGGTGTGGCTGTGCGACTGGGTTGCAAAATGCATCCTAGCAGCGTCAAATGGCGTGAGCTTGGGACAAGCGCCAGTATCGCGCTGGTCATATGCATGGTAGATGCCGGAGCTTGGGAAGGAACGAAGCCGACTTCATCTTCCTGCTATGGCAATGTCGTCCGCTCGTGAAATGATTTCGCAGTCATGCGATTTCCCTTTCGTGAGAACAGGAGACACCCCAGTCAGCGAGACGGGAAGGAGATGACGGGTGACGTGGGCAGGCTCATATTTGACATGGCCACTGCTGATATAGGTTGGAAGTAACATATTTGAGCTGCGTCTTACCTGTGTCGCCAAAGGGTAAGGACTCTCTCTTGCCCGAACATTGTGATAGCTAAGTGCTGATATTGGAACCTTAGCTCTTCCAAACAACTTCGCCTTCTGAAGACCATGTTTCCCAGAAGGCGGAAAAGATGGGCACCATTAACGGATACGGGCAGACATGCTGCCTCGTTGTTCTCATGCAAGCACCCGTGGACTCTGCACGCTTCGCGATGTGTCCAGGACTGTCCAGCGGGCAACACGTAGACTCTCATCTGGCTCGGGGTGGAGATAGAGGTACCGCCTTTCGACATTGCATACATTCGGCGCACTGTAAAGCTTCCTGGAAATCATATCGGGAGCAAGCGAACAAACGGTGAGACACAACGTAGGAGATGAAGTGAAGTCACAGCTCTCGCGTGTCTTTCGCTCCGTCAGGCAGAGGCGCCGTTTGCTTGCTAACTGAGGCAAGCACGCGTGCAAGGCTGAGCGCGCAGCAGCTCTAGCTCTAGTTCTCGACCAGCAAGCCTTACACACCTCTCATCACCACTATCCAACACAACACAACACCGCACAGCAAGCATGCAGCGGTACACGGTGAAGACAAGTTTGGCGACATCGCCACTCGCCATTCCATTCGAAGATGGTCGGCCGGTGTCGGCCTTCATCCAGGAGGTCCAGAAGCGTGTCACAAAACTCAACGCCAGCATCACAGCCAACACCCACAGCGTGAGCCTTCATGTCGAGTCGGAGAACGGCGCGCTGCTGGACGAAGAGGACGTCCTGATGGACTTAATTGAGCCCAAGAACGAGATCGTTTTCGCCGTCTTCAAAGCCAAGCAGGCGCCCAGCACTGCTACAAATGGCTCCACCGCCGAGCAGGTATGTTACTAAACCTTTTGAACTTCCAATGCTGCGGCTTCCAGAGAATTTGGCAGCTCTGTACGTAATGATTTTGGGAGACATTCTGCTAACACATGCCTTAGATCACGTCTCAGCTCGCGGATAGCAACCTCGGAAGCGCTGAAGACCGATATCTCGTGCGCTTCATCACGCCAGCATCGGCGAAGAACAAGGACTCTCTTCAACCCATTTCGGTGGCCAAGTCTGCTACCGTCAAGAAGCTGCATGAGATCGCAGCAGCTCATTTGAATCTGCCTTCCGTCTTCGACAAAGAAGCGATTGATTCGGAATGCAACTGCAGCTTTGCAAAGCAGCTCGCGGACGGCGAGTCATCTCCAGATCATGTTCTGGTAAGTAACCCGGAAGCTGCTGCGCTAACAGATCTGCAAGAGCTGACGCATTTCTCAGGTTGTTTCTTCGAAGAGCGTTGTCGATCGCTTGGCTCTCACCACACCGAGTGAGCCCGCTGTTCATGAAGCACTTTCCACCAAATTCAGCGCCACTGAGCTGAATAGCAAGAAGGTCATCAAGCACGGAGGTGTACTCAGCATCTCCGACTCGAAGTATACCAAGACCCCAATTGTGGCGATTTGTTCCAAGAGCCGTCATATCCCAGCCCACGCTCGCACCGATGAGCCAGACGACAGCGGTTTCCGCTTCCGGCTTATCGACTTGCACACCTCCGAGCTACCGATCAGCAGTGGCAGTATGGATGCGACACTTGGCGAGGCGCACCTTGATCACATCTTGAATGATGGAGTGCTTGACATCTATGTTGTCAGCCGCGCCTCCGCAGGCACAAGCATTTCTGCGACTGGACGTAATGCTATCTTCCGCGCGAGATCTCATTGGGATCCGAATGTACAGCAGACTGAGCGCGGCATGGCAATGTTCCTCTCTGCACTCCGCGTGTTCTGCGATCTGGTTCCTTCTAAGGATGCAGACCGTCGCATGAAAGACGCTGTACTTCATGTCTTCGACCTCCTGACTAAATACCCGCCAGCGCTTCGTTCTTTGCTGGTCTTGATCGACGGTAAGACCCCAACGACTGTCGAGAGCTCAGCCTTGGCTCATGCTGTTTACGAGTCTATTCACGACATCATTATGCCGACTGGCATCATTGGCACCGACAAGGCGCGCGTCTTCGAAGGTGCTCGATTGTTCTTTGGCTTTGTCTTGGAGAAGGCGCGCTCGGTAAAGCTCCCAGACACCGTCAAGGATGGTGACCTGCCATACCTGTCCGCGTTCGATACTATCGAGATCAAAGACTTCAAGACGTCAGAGGCGATTAAGCATATGGTGATGACCACATCTGGCATGGTGGAAAAGGGCCTTTACACGGCTTTCGACGAGGAGAAGAATGGTGTACTTCACGATGGTCACCTTCAGCCAACGTTGGTGCCTCTCGAACCAATGCCGCTGGCTTGTCGAACTGCTCTGCTCAGCGCTGGAACGGCAGTGGAGCTTCTCATCTTCGACCAGAAGCGTTTGAATGGCGCCTACCAATACGCTGATCGAGGCGAGCTGGGCGCAGCGGTCGATGTCAGTGAGCTGGCCGACTTTAATCATCTCGCCGAGCTCGCTGCACGCAACAAGCTCGCGGTCCATCGTCCCAGCCAGTTGGCCTCGTCAGTGGCCCCATGCCTAACCTTCGATCGCAATGCCCATCTCGCTGTCTACACTGGACAAGCTGGATGCGCTGCTCCTGGTGAATCTGACATGATTTTCAGACCTATGCACGGAGAAGAGACCATGAACCCACCAGTAGTCGAGCAACTCATTGCACCTATCATCAAGCAGTATGAGGCTGAAGGAACCGCCGTGTTCGACAGCTTTGGTGGCGCTACGGTGCGCCGCCTTCAGGCACCAGACGAGCTGCTCATGTTCTGCGTCGACAACAGCGCGAGCATGCGCAAAGCCACAGACTTCGCTGAAGTCAATGACTCCGAGCCAACCTTCACGAGCGATGAGATGACTGCAGACAGCATTGTTGAAGGCGAATTCTACAATCGAACTACCTTCGATGAAATGAAGGAGTATCTCAACAAGTACGAAGGCATCTCTGATATGCTTGCCATTGTTGCAGAAGCGCCATTCTACGTTCGGCTGCACTATTCTCACCAGGTCCTTGAGCTTTTGCGGACTATGCTTGGTAACGACATAGTGACAAAGCATAAGGAGCGAGAAGAGAGATCCCAACACCTTCGTGGATGGTATGCGCATCAACACAACGCTGAGCTCGACACTAAGCTCAAGGCTTTGAAAGCACAATGGGCAGGTCTCAAGACGCACGAAGAAGCGCTCGCTCAGTTCTTGATATTCCGTGCCACCACGACTCCGGCTGCTGCTACAGATTGGAAGTGGTCTCCTGGGGATGAGCTCCCAACAAACTCGCCGCCGAATAGGATACCTACCCTTTCAGAAGCCTTGACAGAAGTGCCAGATCGTCTGATCTGCCCTGTCAGTCGCGATCTCATGTCAGACGCTGTGAAGGCCAGTGATGGTTTCACATATTCTCGCCAAGCCATCGAGCAGTGGTTCTCAATCCGGAAGTCTTCTCCTATGACGGGCCTTTCGCTTAGCGATACTCATTTGACACCAGATGATGAAGTATCTCAGGCTGCTGCAGACTGGATTGTAGGCTCTGACGATCATGGTTTTCAGGCTTCGCCACCAGCGAAGAAGACACGTTTGTCTGTTCCAGGCCCTTCAGAGCTGAAGGTCACCTTTCTTAGCAAGAACGGACCATTCACGAGGACTATCATGGACGATACCAGTGTGAATGAGCTGTACAAGGTCGCCTTCCGTGGCTTGAAGGCACGCTTCACCGTGTTCCAGCTTGCGCTCGACGAATCCAATCCTTTGAGACCTTCCCCGGAGACTGTGTCCTCCCACGGAATTCAAGACGGTCAACAGATCATCATCCGCCTGGCCGAAGAGATGGCTGGGGCCGACAGCGCAGGCTCTTCATCAACTGGTCATGCTACCGCAAATGACAACGTGCTGATCAAAGTCTACAAGTACCAAAGCTTCTGTTTCAGCTTCTGGGTGAAGCGTTCTTCTACGACTGGAACTCTGGCGTCCATTGCTTGGAAGTACTATCGTTACTCTTTCCACGAAGCCGGATCGACAGGCCTGTACGATGTCAACGTGTGGACTGATCTGTATTCATCTGGTGACGACTTGCTGAACGGAGCTTGCAACGAAGTCACCATGAACCTTCATCCATTCCTCAATGCTGCTCACTGTCGTGGAAAGCTGGAAGAGGAGCCGGTGCATTCCGAGCGCAGCTTTCTACCGAGTTCATCCAGGTCGAATGACGCTTTGGTTCTCAAAGTCGATATCGAGAAGCGTCGTACGTCTACAGCTCAGGAAGTTCCGAAGATGTCTCGACTCGACGTTTTGAAGCAACTCTTCGAAGCACTGATCAACAGATCGATCGCCTACGGCTACAAGACTCACGTCGGACTCATCACTTTTGCTTCCGACGTCAAAGTCAAGGTCCCCATTACACACGTTGTGGAGCAGTTTCGCTCTCAGTCGAATGCTATGCGTGCCCAGGGCGACACCGCACTGTGGGACGCTTTAGCGATGGCGAAGGATCAATTGGATGAATACGCCAAGAAGTACCCAAATGCCCGCCGCCGCATCATCGTCATCAGCGACGGCGAAGATACCAAGAGTGTCACCAACGCACCAAAAGATCTTGCTTGGAACTTGATGCAAGACAAGACTGTAGTTGACAGCATTGCTCTCGGCTCACAGACTGCTCGGGACCTTCGCGGTCTCTCGTATCTTTTGGGAGGTTACGCCTTCCACCCGACTTCTCTGGCTAATGCGCTTGCAATGTGCGAACTGGAACCATTTCTGTCAATCACTGAGCGACCAGATGCTCCACTGCCACTGGGAACTTCGACTTCACGACCATCAGTGCAATCGAAGTTCTATCAGGCTCGATTTGATGCGAGATGGACCAAGTTCAACGAAAACCAGTTCCCAGCTCGCAAGGAGCATCCAAACATCAACAACAGTTTCATTCTCCTCTCCGCAGCTTCAGCTCGCTCCATCGGCCACTCGGCGCCAGGCAGTACCAGAGCATCCCGTAGTCTCCGCATCAATCGCTTGATGAACGAGCTACGCAGCATCGTGGCTCATGTAAGCGATCGCAAGTACGATGTCTATGTCAGTGAGCAGGACATGACCTTCATGAAAGTCGTCATGGAGGGTCCAGAAGACAGCCCATACTCCGGAGGTACCTTCTTGCTTTACCTTCATGTTGGCGAGCAGTACCCGACCTTTGCGCCAGACGTTCGCTTCATCAGCCGCATCAGTCACCCAAATATCTCGCTTCACGGCAAAGTCTGCCACGCCCTTCTGTCCCGCGACTGGACCTCGGATACGAGTCTGCTCACTGTTCTTGACACGATCTATGGTCTTCTCCTTCAGGCAGAGACCTCCGACCCTGTTAACACGACCGATGCGCTGGGCTATCTACACGATCAGATAGAATGGGCAGAGTCAGTGCGTGAGCATGTTCGCAAGCATGCTAGCAAGACTCGTGAGCAGTGGAAGCAGGAATTGTTGGAAGTCCTGTGAGCGTCTCGCTCACGAAATAACACCGGGCCATGCACACCTGCAGGGTTGCAGTCTCGTCGCATACAAAAAGAGGAGCCTTAGCGCGCTGAGATTTGCTTGTTACCAAGACCTCATGTAGACAGTGAAAATCAATGTCAAACGAAATCTGCAAAATGATCGTATTCTCCATCGAACCTCACTTCCAGCGCTGTTGACTTCCCTTCTGACTCCCTAACCTCAATTTGAGTTTTAGAATCGGAGTGCAAATAGCACAGCTTCAGATCTTGATGTCTCACGACATAAAGCTTCTGCCACAATATCAGCAGCAAAGTGGTGTTCACATGCAACAATATGATTCTGGTCGTTGGAACTTCTGCTTACAATGCGACCACCCGCTTGCAGCAAAAGCTTCACAGTACTTTTCATAAGAGGTCTGCTTTTGACGTCGGCTGCGATCATCGGACCCGTCGTTGTTGGGGTGCCTGTGCTGATGGCTGCTCTTTGCCTGTCATCGATGGAAACCAGCAACTCCAGCTCTGCTTCCTCATGCAGCACGAAAAAGTGTAGTGCCATGGCTCTGTGATCTTGGTGCTCACATATGCTTTGTTCTCCGGAGACATTATTGTCCCAGTGATCTCGAAGAGGCATATACTGTGATCATAAGACCTACTCAACGGGAAAAGACGGGTATTGCGAGTCTTTCATCACATATCGATACAGTCATACATATGCCATGCTTCGAATGCATACAGGAAGAAAAAGCCATCTTAACATCTACTTTGCACGAGTTCCCTTCATCACCTCATGCGTGTCTTGTCCAAGGCCGTGTCCATTCCTAAATCCTTTGGTATCCCTTCGCAATGCAATATTGAAAACGACAGCCGTTTACCCATGCTTCTAACAGAACAACTTGTATACGCGCTTCCACGCTGGCCATGTGGCGCGTTCTGCTTTCTCTTCTTCTATGAGTTCTGCGATGTTGAGATCTCGAATACCGGTGTGGAGATCCTGGGATGAATGTTAGTAAGTGTCTGCTACATTGCTATAGGTTCATGGCTTACCATATTATGCGTCCGAATAAACGGCGTCTTGTACCAGATCTTGTACACGATGTAGAAGAGGATGACGATTGGTGCAGCGAGGTAAACTTGGAAGAAGTTCTCCACTTGTCCGCCAGGGCCGAGCTCCGTGTAGTCAATCGGCCAGGCACCAGTCCAGAACTGTGCGATCAGCACCAAGCAGTTGAAGATGAAACCGATCCACGAGCCGATGACACCTGGCTGGGAGCGGAAAGCCAGCTCATTCAAGCTGTGGCCTTGCTTCTTCCAGCCTGATCGGAAACGGATGTGCGCGAGACAGATACTGCCCCAGGTGAAGATGGACGAGAGACCAGAAAGCGCCAGCATCCAGTTGAAAGCATCTTGCTGCTTGTCAGAGCCAGCGAAGAACGCTAGGAGACCAAGTACAGATGCGACACCGATAGACACGATTGGACGACCTTTGCGATCAATGTATCCGAGGATCTTTGGAGCTTGGTTCTGGTCTGCAAGAGCTGCCATGGTTCGCGAACTGCCGTAGATGGACGAGTTGCCAACGGAAAGCACCGCAATCATGATGACAACGTTGAAGACAGACGGCAGGCCGCTGATACCCGCGTTGGCAATGGAAATGACGAATGGAGATGCCTTTGCGTCCGCGCTGGAGCTGCCGTTGATGAGACGAGTGTCGTCGTAAGGAACGAGAAGACCAACCAATGTCAGCGAGACAATGTAGAAGAGTGTGATACGCCAGAAGACCTGCTTGACAGCTGTTGGCAGAGACTTTCGCGGGTTTGCTGTTTCGGCAGCAGCAAGACCGACAAGCTCAGTACCGGCGAAGGCGAATGCGGCGGTGACGAAGACGGAGCAGAGGCCCTTGAAGCCGTGGTTGAAGGCGCCTGGATTCGACCAGAACTTGCCGCCAATGTAGCCACCCTCATCAACATGTCGGTATGCCTCAGAATACTGGTAGATGTCCTCACTGGAATTTCCAGGACCGCCGCCACAATTGAGGATGATGCCAAGAAGGATGTATCCGACGATGGCGATGACCTTGACGATAGCGAAAACAAACTCTGCCTCACCGTAACCCTTGACACCGAACAAGTTGATGACGATGATCAAGACCAAGAAGATTGCGACCCAGGCGTCATTGTTGATGTTCCCGTCACTCCAGTATTCGATGGTGATGGTGGCCGCTACGATTTCCAAAGGCAAAACGACTAGCCATTGCATGGCGTAGCTGTCGAAGAGGTCAGCATATCTGCTTTACGTACTTGGAATATAAACTCACTTCCAACCCATCGCAAAGCCCCACGCAGGATCCAGGAAACGAGTCGAATATGCTGAGAAAGAACCGGCGACAGGAAACAGGACAGCCATTTCTCCGAGCGCATGTACCGTGCAGTAAAGCATAATGCCGACAAGCATGAATGCGATAATGAGCGATGCTGGGCCGCCATTTGCAAGAGCAGATCCAGATCCAACGAAGAGACCAGTACCGATCGAACCACCTATCGCAATCATTTGAAGATGTCGGCCTTTCAGATGTCTCTGCAAAGGCGACTCGGCTGTCGCAGCGGCGGCACCTTCGACATCAAAGACTCGTCCATCGGCGCCTACGACACCTTTTGGCGTCGCGTGGGCATTGGGGTCACGCTTGAAGCTGTCAACCAGTCGAGTCTTCCAGGTGCGGTGGTGATCCATTTGTGTGCCATATTCTGGGAGACCTGGCGAGTCTTGCGAGTACTCGCCTGAGGCTGACTTCATGTTCTTCTCGTCGGAAGCATCCATGTTGAGCGAGCGTCGGGCTGGGCTGCCCAGTGGAAGGAGCGAGTGGTGATTCGGTACCGCTGCTTCGTATTATAGAAGCAGAAACGGTGCTCGATCGCTGCGGTCAGATTGTACCTGGACTGGACTGGACATGCGCGACGCAGTATGCACACGCACAGCGTCAGCACCAGATGCGAGACGGTGCCTGTGTGCGAAGAATGAAGTGTGCAACCGCGCACGGCAGGCGCGAAGGAGATAATAGGTGAACTGTAGAGTGTCGTGGGAAGGTCGGAAACTAGGTACTTTAGCGGTAGAGTTTGTTCTGCGCCACGAGGACGGCTAGGTTGCGAACCGCTTCTTTGCTATCAGAGGTCGCAGATGCATGGAAGCAGGCGGGACTCTCATCGACAGCTCTGCGAATGGGACGACGCTGCAAGGATTATCAGCATGGAGCACCACCGGATCGGGCTTGGCGTATCTCTGTCGCCGACCTCTTAGCTTCCAGAACGCCTCGCTCCGTGATAACGCCAGTCTTTCGATAACCCTCTCTTTCTTCTCATTTCACTTCTGTCAAGCATACGGCCCGTTTCTTGTGGCGGCACTACAACGATACAGCAGTGCTTGTAGCCCATCATTGACGACAGCAAGCATGAGACATCATGATCTGTACGGCAGCGCCGCTTTACCCATTCGTGACATGCTGTACAACCAGAAGACCCTAGCGGTTTCAAGGATTCACCCGCGGACGTAACAAGAACTCCCTGGATTCGTCGCTCCACACACTCCATGTTGTGGAGAGCCTCCGACGGCGCTGTCATTTCTCTGGGGACCAACACGATTCAAATCCTGACACTGCGACCATCGCAAAGGCTCGACATTTGTCCTGCCTGTTGAGGCTACGTCTCCGTTCAGTGATAGACGTTCAAGATCCTGCGGCTTTCGCCTCGCGAGGAGCTTCTTTCTTCGAGCGGCTGGGCGCAAGGATAGTTCGGAACAAGCATTGCCACGAATGATCCACTTCTACTAAAACCGTAGAGCATCCGAGACCATTCACGGCCTGTCGAGGTATCAATACTTATCACAGGTCTTATCGGACGCGCATTCCAGTGGTGACAATGACTCTTTGTCCGCCGTGATAGCGACGCTTTCACAATGGCAATTTCGTTGCCGACTTCCAGTCTTCCTCCATAGCAGCAGTGGCCGGTCCGATGTTGAGACACGATCGCAGCGCATGCGACTTTCCGAGACCAATACATTTCGCGGATGTGGTTGGGCTCCTGCTGTGTAACCACTTCTATGCATGCGCAAAGCTGGATGCAGCCAGAGAGGGATCCCTGTCGTGGTCATCCAGCTTTACTGGCCGAGCACGCTGGAAAAACGTGTCCTCAGACAGCGGTACGACTTCCCGTCTGCATCGAATCTGCTCCTGCATCATACATTTGCTTGTCTACGTAGGTCGACATTGGCATCCAGGAACGAGCAAGATCTTGGCTCTCGAACTTCACGTCTCATGAAAATGGTCCGGGTCGAAGCAGTAGCACGAGGTTTCCGCGTGGCGGTGGGACTGGTAAATCCATGACTGTGGTGCAGTTATCACGCTCAGCGCAGTTGATTACATTACGTAATACTGCATTATCAGGAGCGTCAAACTGAATAAGTGAATGATTATATT
>KZ107386.1:607-53224 GCA_000504365.2 Pseudocercospora pini-densiflorae CBS 125139 | reverse complement strand
CTTTATTAGTTTTAGGGTCGAGATAAGTAATATTCCGTATTAATCTATTAGTTAATTAGAGTCTAGATACGCAGGAGTAATAAACCGCTAAGTAACTTCTAACCTTACTTTCTAATCTAGATAAGAATATAAATATTAACTTATACTCTTTATACTACTTTAATACGTCTCTTTACTATATTTGCTAGGCGAGCGATACGCCGCCGAGTTTACTAGACTTATACGCTATATAGAAAGTTAATCTAGAGTTTAGTATATCCTATTTACGTAGAAATAGGCTACTAGTATCCTTAAAGTACTAATAAGCGATTAGGTCGTATATCGCTTTTAAGTATTAATATACCTACGAAGGGCAATATCTATAGTAGATCTTATATCTAGCTATACTTAGAAGTATACTATAGTAGCGGAAATTATCGAAGTTATCTAGCTAGTAATCTTAGTAGTATTCTTTATAACTAATATATTAAATATAATAGGATACGATCTCTTCTTTACTAGTCTTCTTATTTACGCTATAGATACTAATAACCTTTATTATTATAGGATAACTACGCGCTAGCTCTATCTTCTTCTTATATATATTTAAATAATAGCTCTTCGACTTATCTACCTTCTAACTCTCCTTCTTATAGAAATAATATATATAACGCGCTATCTCGGTACTATTACTCTTAGTATACTACGCCTTATTAATAACCTAGATATTATCTATATATAGTTTAAGCGTATACTAAGCTTTTACTAATAATATAAACGAGTTAGATACGTCGTATAGGATATATTGCTAGCGCTAGTATTTAAGGTCTTCGATATAAGGGAGGCTCGCAAATAACGATCCTTCGAGAGGTTTTAATATCTAGAACTTCGTATTATACTAATAAGGTTCTTTAGAGGACGTATTACTAGATTCCTTACTAGATTTATTAATTTCGTCCTCTTCTAATATATCTATAGTATCGTCGTCTCCCTTAAGCGTAAAATTACCCTAGGTGGCCTCCGCTAGTATATCCTCTACTACTAGTAGGCGAGAATTCGATAGATCTAGAGCTATATTGTATAGTAAGGGAATAATATTAATAATTACTAATAATCTTAGTAATAGAAACGATAAAAGAGTATACGCTAGCGATACGGAAGAGGAAGATTAAAACAATAGAACGCGTCGCGTGGAGAAGGTGTCGGCTAGACGTTCCTTCACTTACCGACGCCGTGTGTACGTGCCCCAGGGGTATGCGGTATTAAATTTGGGTCCGACTGGGCGCAGCGCTGTACCCACAGACCATCACACCGCGCTGCGCAGCGTAGCGTGGACGGACTTGTTTCTGCTGTCGTTGTGTTCCCGGTCGGCACCCCTACTCCCGTACAAGTAGGGGACATCCGCTTCCTCATGCTCTCCCTTTCTCTACCACACGCTTCACGGGTCTGAAGGTCTTTCGTCCACCACACTCTTTACCAATTCGACATTCATTCGGTCTTTGATAGACCAGTACACTCTTTGTGTCGAAAGCAGCCTTCACAGCCAATCGCAAAGTATACCATTGGAGTCGCAAGTCGATCCCTACCAATCATTACCAGAAACGGACGAACTTTTGGACTTTTAGAAGACCTACAGCGTAAACATGTTTACCAACAGCATTATCGCCGCGACTGGCGCGCTCCTCACCTTGGTTGCTGCGGTGCCTATGGCCGACCAGCACCCACACCATCACCACCACCCAGCTCACAAACGGGACTACGTCTGGGTTACCCACACCGAGGTTGCGATTGAGACGGTCCCAGTCACCAAGACTGTCTGGATCGAGCCTGGCGAGACTCCACCAACTCACCACAAGAAGCCAGAGCCATACAGTGCTCCAGCCAGCAGCAGCTCGTCCAGCAGCCCTGCACCACCTGCCTACACTCCTCCAGCCTCTTCAAGCAGCAGCAGCGCTCCACCACCACCTGCATACACTCCTCCAGCTCCTACTACCCCAACATCTACCTACGTTGCGCCAGCGCCAACCACTCCCTCAACTACCGCCGTCCCAACTTCTTACGCCGCACCAAGCAGCAGCAGTGCTCCAGCTCCAGCTTCGTATGGAGGCTCTTCCTCGGGAGGCTCCAGCGGCGCATTGAGCTACGGCATTGCAAAGTCAGGCACATCTTTCACTGGTGACCTTACCTGGTACGATGTGGGTATGGGTGCCTGCGGTGAGACCAGCACCGCCGACCAGCCTATCGTGGCTATTTCTGAGGCCATCTTCGACTCATACCCCAACGGCGGCAACCCCAACAACAGCCCGCTTTGCGGCAAGTACCTCACCATCACTGGTAAGGACGGCAAGGCACACAAGGCCAAGATTGTCGACCGATGCCCAGGCTGCAAGGAATCTGATCTTGATCTCTCCCAAGACTTCTTCAACCTCGTCACCAACAACGGCGATGGTCGTGTCGGCGGCATGTCCTGGACCATGGACTAAATCACATGCGAAAACAGCGCATGATCATGTCTTGGACAGGCATGAAGTCCATCCAGCCTGGGCTCTCGGAGTTGATCTTCTTTCTGCGCAGGGAAATACACGATTTCGCAGCGAGGCATTAGCACAGGAAAAAGGGTTGTACAAACGCACATTTCACGACTTGACGAACGACATCATCATCATCATTGAATTGGGATACCAAGCACCATATGCAGGCTAAGCATGGCAGGAGCAACAACAAAAAGTGGACAGGCCTGGCGCTCTCGAGATCTGCTGGTATGATTTTTGGAACAAAACAAAACATCAACATCAACATCATCATCATCAATTTCACAAATGTAGATCATCGATCTTCCCATTTGTTGATACCCCTTTCTTTCGCTTCTTGTGGATAGACTTGCAAATGAGCTTTCAGCACATTGAGATACAGCATGTTGTCGCTCCTGACTCCTATTTTCCATCCTCTTCCCCGCCTCTTCTGTTTACTGCCTCGACATGCATTCTGAGCTGAAGTCAACCACGAATTTTAAAACTTTGGCGCAAACCCTCTTACGAAAGCGTTTCAACACGCGTGTGCTCAAAATTCATCGCCATCAACAGCCTGAGACATCAACATCAAGCCGCGCCAGTTCTTCAATGTCGGTGTGCTATCCCTTGCACCACTACCAGCATTTGGAGCTCCCATGTCCTGGGTTGCGGTTCGATAGAGTTCTGGAACATCGTCGGTCAGATCAGAATGCCGGATCCGCTGAATGGCCTCCTGGACGATGTCCGGATTCATCTCTGCATTCGTGACTTGAGCCGGACAGGCAAGATTTGTTACCTGCAGAACGGGATGATATCTAGCAAGTTGTCCAGACAGGCTCACAGTCCATCGAGATGTTGGGAAAAGAACAATATGCTAGTTAGAAGACAAAGCAGTATCCAGTTCGACCGAGAGGTCGCAGCAGCTGACGCTGTCGTTGTCGATATAGCAGTCTCAGTCGGCCAGTATCGACTTTCTGTCGTAGAACTACTGCTTGTAGACATGACCACGATCGGTAGACTAGCACTTGTTGCATTCGGCTTCACTCCAAGAGTCTGCATAGTCAATTGTGTGTTGCTGGCCATGATCTCCAATCCTCCAGAACCATAGCTGTAAGTTGTCGCGCCAATGACCGCAACTCCACCATTTCTGCTTATCGTCTGAGTTCCAATCTGGAGTACATCGCCGTCAAGAGCATTGCCGCTTCCAACAGCTGCCGCAGTGAGCGTCTGTGTGGTGCTGCCTATGTCTGCGATCAAGGTCTTTTCAGCAGCCGTAGTCCGGTCGACCTCGGTGAAAGGGACTGTACTTCCAGACGAGACAAGCATCAGACCATTGGGGCCATATGTGATGTATGCGTCCCCAGACTGGATCGCTGCACCGCTCCTGGTGATCTCGGTACTTGCAAAAGTTATGATATCCCATCCGGCGTCGATTGGGGTTAGTAGAACCTCGCCGGCTTGAACCACAGTCGGCGAGGGCGCAGCAGTAAGTGAAAGCGATCGAGACGGCAGCGTCTCTGCAGGGCTGAGGTCTGATACGAGGGCAGTCGAAGAGCCGACGATGATTCCACCTGGGCCTACAACAACGGGTACGCTGGAAACAGTGGCAGTCTGGCCAACAGTCAGTGTTGCAGAAACAAGAACATAGTGATCGCTAGTTTGCAACACTGTTGCCGTAAAGCTTCCGAAGCTGAGCTGGACCCCCGTGGCTCCCGATGCTGTAGGTGTCTCTCTAGTCGCGGTCTCAGCAGAAGCGAATGTCGAAAGTGCTTCGGTAAGAATGGAAAAGGCCGGAGCAGTGGCGATACTTGGATCAAGAATAGTCGCACCTTGGGTGTTGCCATTACTTAGATTTGTGTGAACTATGCCGTGGAACCCATTTGAAGGAGCCTCTGTCGTGTCTTCTGGATCAAAGGTGAAAGAGACTTGTGAACCTTGAGTCGTTGGAATGACGTTGTCGCCGCTGCTTGTCAGAGTCGGATCTTCTGGATCAAAGCTGAACGAAAACTGAGGAACTTTCGTCGTGTGAACGCTGCCATCGCCACTTGTTGTGGCAGTCGGATCATCTTGACGCTCGGTCGTGGTGTCTGGTGCAGCATTCGAGGCGTTAGTTGTTGTCTGCTCGGAAGAATGTGGCTCGTCCTGAGTTGCGCTCGCAGTATGTGTTTCTGCTGATCCTGCATCTTGTGCTGTTGAGCTCGCAGTTGGGCTCGTGGGCGTTGGACCCGCCGCAGCAGCTGTGGTCTTAGGAGTAGTAGGCAGCGTGGGCGTGGCTGCAGCACTACCAGGCTGTAAAGCGATGGGCGGATCGAACCAGAAATTTGCAAGATTCTCGTTCCAGAATGAACAGCTCTTCCATTCAGGTACCATGTCCCTGATCTTGGTCGGGAACGCGAGCACGGGGTTCACATCGCTCCAGATGGTGCTGCATTGTGGCGGCGATGCTATAGAGACCAGCTGAGCGCCAATGATACCTTTATCGAGCGAATATGACCTGCTGAAGGTATCACTGCAACGGTTCTGACAGCTATATGCCGATGCTGCCACAGGCCAGTTAAGATCAGCGTAAGTGAGTGCAGTTCCAATTGGATTGTGGACAGCTCCCCACCAGCCTCCACAATGAGTGCTGATATCTGAGCTCTGCAGAGGAACGATGTAGTCGGAAAATGTAGGACCGATCTTGTCCCAAAACCCGTCATATGATGCATACAGTGTCTTGAACGACACATAGACAGAGTTTGATGAGAAAGTATGTCCCAGCGTTGTGATCTCAGACACTCCAGGCATAAGTGGGCGCATCGATATTGGACCGGAAGATGTTTTGTTTGTACACAGCGACGAATTGTCGCGCTCCACAGGAAAGTAAATCAACTCCACGGGTCCTCCGCCGATCAAGCATTGTGCCCTGTCGTCGTCAAGGTGGGCAGGACTTCCGCACTGTTTCAGGAGCTCGCGATCGTCAACGCTTTCGATATCGGTGTCACGGTAGAGTAATCGACAGTCCTTTGGAGTAAGGGAGCAGGGTTGAGGCGTGAACGTCGGCATGAGCGTAGTGGTGAAGCTACCATAAAAGGTCTGATTGCCGCTGAGATGTTCCGTCTTCGGTCTAACATTTGCTCGTGGAGACCCATCGCAGAGCTTATAGGTGCTGACACTTGAAGGGTAGATTATATTTGTCTGATAAGTGAGTGCTTCAGTAGAAGAATATATCGAAGTGATGTTCCAAGTACGACTTGCGATGTTGGAATTCCACCATGAAGCGCTCGAGTTACGCCAGGTTGCAATGGAAGACCAACACTGCAGGGCTGTTGTCAGGTCCGCAGCAGCTGTGGTCGCGTTTGTGCGAACGTCGAAAAGGGCATATGTTGAAGTCGCCGTGGCGGTGCAGTAAGGTGAGTTGTATTGATAGTTCTGGATCGAGCCACATATCACTGGAGCTGAAGACCCGGTCCCGAGCAGTGTTTGACTGATGGACTGTGTCGTTCTGGTCGGTGAAGTAGAAATTGTCTCCTTTGTATTACCTCCAGTACCCAGGCCTTTAAGTATGTATCCACCAAATGAGTCGGTGGTCCTGGAAGACTGCTGTTTTGTCGCGATGCTCGAATTAGAATAGTCTTGGCTATGTCAGCGAGTGTTCAGAAGGGTGAAAGGCAATGCTCTTACATGGTGATGCCAAAGCAGTGTATAAAAGGCTAGAATATATAACAAGAAGCATGAGCGAAAGCGAGACCAGCATGTTCAACAGCAGCACCGGGCAAAGAACGAATGACTGCGCAAGGTACGCGAAAGATACAAATGCATGGAATGGAAGAGAAGCAGAGGGAACGCTCGACTTAACAATTGGCTCGAGCCTGCATCTCATGCACTATTGCAATTGCAAGCGCTCAAAGAAGTGCACTTCTGCGGCGCGACATCTGGGTAAATGATGGAGGCCATGGCATGGTGAAACCGTGAATCCAGGAGTGAAGGCTATTGGGCACGTAGCGAGCGTAGAAGACCTCAACCTGGAGATGTGATATTTTCAGACTGCTGTGCCGTTCGACTGCATGGCCCCGGAACGCTCTGCCACACATGTTGTTGTGTAGCCGCCGGGTCCTACGGAGCAGGCCGGGATCATCTTAGATCGTGCAAGATCTGGTCTTCGAAGTCTTGGGAGCGACATCATGGTAGAGCGTGATCTTCAATTGTGAGCGAGCATCGATATACTCGTTACTGGCGGAAGCAGAGTCTGCGTTGATGTTGTCGTGTGAAGTGTAGGAGGCTGAGTTGCAACCCGTCAATTTTCTGTATTTGCGGTGCTTGGGAACATCCATTAGCGCCGTGTCTATCTCGCCCAATAGGAGAAGACTTGACCTCCGCGACTGTTCATCCCGGTCAGCCAAAGCATTGAATCTCGTAGACCTGCCTTCTTGCACTCTTTACCTAAACACAATGCAGCGCGTAATACAGCGGTCCAAGAAGGCAGTGAAGTCTGTTAATAAGGCAAAAAAGACAAAGCGGGAGCGAGAAGCAAAGTCGCAAGGATGGGAACGAAATCAGACACGAGTACGAATGATCAGAGACAACACAAAAGCATTGCAACAGGATCGAAAGCATCGTCGAGAGGACTGGGAAGCCGGCGCGCTGGCACCGCGAAGGGATGTCGGTGACTTGCGAACCAGATACGGCGCACTACAAATATACAACATCAACCTACCGGAGCGAGATCCTGAGGCCAGGCCAAAATGGGCGCCCATTCGAAAAGGAGATAGAGTAGTCGTCTTGCAAGGCAGAGATCGTGGAAAGATTGGCGAAGTCAAAGATTATGACAGTGTGCGAGCCGCAGTGCAAGTGACCGGCCTGAACAACGTCGATATCGTGATACCGGAATGGATGAGGCAGGAGAACAACGATGAAGAACAAGAATTGCAGAGTATGGAGAGATACTACCATCTTGAGGATGTACGGCTTGTCTTTCCTCTACCGGATCCAGAGACCGGCGAACCACGAGACGCTATCATCGACAAGCTGGTTCAAACACCTGGGGGCTCCCGTGCTATTGCTGGCGCCAACACCATAATTCCATACCCAACAGAAGAGCGAGCAGGGGAAGCCCCAGATTATGATGACGATACTGTTCGAATGAGTCTGGAAGAGCGCACTTTCCGGCCCAATCTTATAAGGTCGCCCATGCCTTTATCGGTCATCGATGAGCTTCGAGGCAGGTACAGCAGATTCAGGACACGGCATGAGTACGAGTACGTTGAGAAGAAAGAAGCAGAAGACGCCAAGGTGGAGGCACGAAAGGGACTTATTAAGAATATGCGTACGCCGCTGCAGGAGCTTGCAGAGCTTCGGGAGAGGAAGAAGAAGGAAGAAGAAAGAGAGCTTTCGGACGAACAATTAGCGAGAATTGGAGAGGTTATTGCGATGGAGCGGACGAGGAAGCCTGGTGGCCAAGCTGCTACTGCATGAGGCATGCACCTTGCTATTCTGTAATATACCCAATGTATACTGTGCACAGCGTGCTGTCAGCGAAAGACATCCATTCGATCCCTCCCTCTAGTGGCCCCATGAAGAGTCATATGCTAAGAAAAGTGCAAGTCCAGGTGCTCATGAGAAAGGCATGTCTAAATCTGGTCTCATCTATGCTCTATAGCTGTATCCCGCTTCTTATCTATACCCGGCTGCGATCACCATTATACCAAATCGTGGTCCCTCTTTCAACCGCGTCACGTTCCGCATCCTCATGCTCCTCAACATGCGAAGCAGCATCGACATCCTTGCCAACCACATCCTCACCCTCAATATCCTGCCTGTGCTGCAGCACTTTCGTCCTTCGATACCTCGGAATAGTATCCTTAGTAGCACCCTTGATGATGTTTCCTTCAAACAGCAAATGAATCTTCTCAAGCGGTACATTCGAAGTCTCCGGTACACAAAAGACGGTATAAATCACCATCAGCAAACAGCAGCTTCCGAAAAGTAAGAAAGTTCCATAAGTGATATCGCTCAGCATGATCGGAGTGATCTTAGCAATCACGAAGTTGAAGAGCCATTGTGTCATGAGCGCTGCCGCCATGACGAGCGATCGAACATGGTTTGGTGCACATTCTGCTGAGAGCACGAACGGAATTGGACCCCAGCCGAAAGAGTAGAAGACCACGAATAGGTAGACGCAGACGATGGCGAATGTGCTGTTGCCGTTGAGACTGGATCCTGCGACGACTGGGTTGACGGCTTGATTGATGCCAATGTAAAACATGCTGAATGCTTGGCCTAGACCGCCGATTATTAAACACCATTTCCGACCGACTTGTTCGGTTGTGAATGCGAGTCCCAGGGCGGTGATGACGACTTTCACGACTCCGTATATGCCAGTGGCGAAGAGGCCGGCGGATCGTCCTTCGAGTCCTACACTTTTGAAGATTTGCGGGGAATAGTAGTTGATTGAGTTTGTTCCGGTCCATTGTTGGAATGCCATTAGGATAATAGCCATCGAGAAAGTGTAGAAGATCTTGCTATCAGCGCAAGTGGCTTTGACCTGAGCGATGAGAGGCATCTTCTCGTGGCCGTTGAAATCCTCGATGATCTCGTCCAGCTCACGCTCGACTTCTGGGTCTGATACCACTCTAGCACGAACCTTTGCCAGAGCTCGCCGTGCTTTCTCGATCTTGTTCTTCTCGACCAACCAGCGCGGACTCTCGTTCTGAAACACGATGCCTGCCAGCAGCAGCGCTCCTGGAAGCATTTGCAGAGCGAATGGAACTCTCCATTGAGTGGCGCTGTTCTCCGAGATCGATTCGTTCACGCCATAGTTCACGAAGTAGCTCAGCATGATACCGGTGACGTTGAAGAGTTGCATACAGCCGATACATCTTCCTCGGATCTCCTTGTTGGCATTCTCTCCGATATAGGTTGGGACGACCGCGCTTATAAGTCCAACACCGAATCCACCCACCTAAAAGCAATGAGTATCGGGGTCAGAAGTGTCTTCAAACGAGAGGCACTCCGAGACACCGCAACGAGACAAAGCTGCCATCTCTGACTCCGCTTGCTCAGTGTTACACATTCGCTCGGAGTCACGCCTTATACACAAGGGCTTACTCACCACACGACCAACGTAGAGCTCAGCCAGACCGTTGCTAGTAAGGCCCGCACAAGTCTGGATGATGCTTCCAATGATGAAGATGATGTCTGCAATGATCAAAGCAGATCTGCGACCAAAGGTGTCCGAGACGTAGAAACTGGACATAGCTCCAAAGAAACATCCAGCTTGAAGAACCGACACAATATTCCCAGAAAGATTGCTGTATTCAGGCGTTCCCTCGACCAGACCAAAAGAATCCTGAAAGCTCTTCATGGTCAAGACCCCTCCAATAAGTCCAGTATCCCAACCAAAAAGCATGCCACCGAAACTCGCAACGAGAGTCAGGAAGTAAGCTCTCCGATATTGCACAATGTCCTGCCATATCGTGTTGACTTTCGTAGTAGTCGCCATATTGGGCTGAAGTGGTTGATATTCACCACGTCCAGAAAATCGGTCGCAAAATCTCGGAGCAGAGTTGCTGGCGCGCTGCTTATCTTTCTTTCGTGGGCGGACCAAAGACTTGATATAATCCATATCGCGCCATGTGACGACGCAGAGACCCAAAGGCCGCTGTCACCGTCGTATCTACGAAGATCCGCAGTCATGCATTCGCCGCCAGTCACTGGTCATTGCTCGTGGAGTATCGGCTCACTGTGGGTTGGAGGACGCGGAGTGTGGAGAAGAGCATGCGCTTAGACCTGCCGCGAATATCAGCCGTCGGTGACTGAGAATCAGGCATGAACTTTTTGAAAGCGTCAGAGCAGTTGCCGATGGGGCGGTCCCGAAAATTGAAAATTGTCCGGATTGCGGCATAGCTTGAGCCGAGTTATATTGAGTCTCGCACGAGAAGACAGGTCAATAGTAGAGGAGAGTCGAGTTCAAACGCCGCTCGAAAGTATCTAAGACATATCATGGCAAGTTAGTGCTACCCGGCTTGGCCTTCTTGCGGAGTCTTCTGTATGCTAAGCAATGCTTGGACGCAAGGGTAGCGGAAGTGCTATCAAGGATGAGTCGCTGGATCGGGTGTCCTACGTGAGGTCGCGCGTTGAAGCGCATGATGTCAGGTATGGTGACATCTGCATGGACAGACAACCTGGCCACACAGGCATCGCTTGATCTATTGTATAGTCTGATTGAACATAAGCCGTCGTAGTCTCATGATAGTGAAAACAATACGCCGCAATAGCTGGCTCCGAAAGCAAGCGCTCGCTTTACTGCTTTTTCTGCTCCGGTATCTGCGTAAGCAGACCTTTGCCCTCTATCGCCGACTTCAGATTGTCGAGGACCAAGATCTCCATCTCCTTTTGCGTCTCCCATGTAGCCGTGCCAACATGAGGCAGCAGGACAACGTTCTCGTTCTCCAGTAGTCCAGGATGTATCTTAGGCTCCTCTTCGAAGACGTCGAGCCCAGCCGAGAATACCTTGCCGGAGTTCAGCGCATCCACTAGTGCGGCCTCGTCAATGATTGGACCTCTTGCGGTGTTTACGATGACCACTCCATCCTTCATCATATCAAATTGTGGTTTGGCAATGATATGGCGAGTTGATGGATTCAAAGCAAGGTTCAGACTGATCACATCCGAAGTCCGCATCAGCTCCTCGAATGAGACATACTTGGCTCCACGCTCTTTCTCTTCTGACAATCGGTTCCTGTTGTGATATTGTATGGACATGCCGAATGCCTTTGCTCTTTCTGCCACTGCCTGTCCTATGCCACCCATGCCGAGTATGCCGAGGACTTTGTTCTTGGGATCGTGGCCAAGAGCGAAGTTCTTGCCTCTCCACTCTTTCCGACGGCATGCAAGGAACGGTATGGAGATTCTGCGAAGGGCGCCGAGTAGAAGGAAGAGTGCAACTGCAGACTGTCAGATAGCTCGATTACCACATAGGACTGTGCGATATATACCATCTGCGGTAGCAGCGTCCACTGCAATTGGTGTGCTGCTGACCTGGATGCCGCGATCTGTCACAGCCGGAACGCTGATATTGTCGTAGCCAGCTCCGTTATGTGTTATGTATTTCAAGCTCTTCGGTAGCACATCTACAAGCTCTTTATCGAAAGGTCCGGTGACGCTGGTGGAGTCGTTCGATCGGTAGAGACCGACAACGTCGTCGAATTCTCCGGCTTTACATTTCGCGATGAAGTCTTCTCGTGTGCCTGATTCATACTCCTGCGAGAAGTCAGAGGGAAGCGATTAAAGCCGAAAGAGTTGTGTACAGTACCTTCAGCTCGGCTATCGTTTTCAGTGCTTCCCATTCCTTGCGAGCATGAGCGAGTTTGCCAATCAGCAATGCAGATTTTGGTGCAGTCATGTTTGTGGTAGTCTCTGAATTATTATGAAGAGGGGAAGGTGTACAGCTCTCCAAAAGGCGTAGAAGAGGAGCTCCTGCAAGAAGTCCCGTTGTTTAGTCCAGGCCGGTACTTTGAGTCGCAGTTGCCGAACCGTCATTATCCGCAGCCAAGACTTCGGCCCCCATTCACATGCACTCCAGAAAGAAGTCACGCGACCGTTGCAGCCCATCTATTTTATTGCAAGCCAAGGTTGTTCCAGTCGTCAATTCCGCTGAGTGTGTCGAACAAGAAATTGTTGCTGTCCGCAGGAAGGAATCCGGACCACCAATCCGCATCGCTGACGGCGGCACCACCATTGCCGTTGATTGCAAAGTTTCCAATGGCGTCCAAATCGGTCCAGGAGAAATCACCCATGAGCTCTGTATGAGCTGGCGAGTCATGCGTCTTCGTCGATGAATTTGAGGCAGGAGTCGGACCACCCACACTGCCGGGACGGTATGGATTCTGCAACGTGGCTGTGGAATTGCCTTTCCTCTCTTTACGTTCAACTTTGTCCCATAGCAGCTTCAGAAGTTGCGCATATCGGTTGCCGGGGTGTTGCATGCCGATGCCTGACCTTTCAAGCCTGTTGACTGTCTCCTTCACCATGGCTCGGACGGATTGTTCTTCGTCCGCAGCAAGTACGCCGACACATCTGGCTCTATACAGAAAGACGCCGGAGTAGATTGAGTAGAGGTAGAAGCGCAGTGGCATGAATCGAAGGGACTTTTCCGGATCAACAAACGTGTTGACCATGCTCAGCAGGCTCTTGGCAGCATCCAGACCTTCGTAGATAAAGCGAGCATCACCCACCGCGCCAACATTGTTGTAGAAGACTCTGCCTGGAGCAGGATGTGCGCCTCTTCGGTTTTCTTGGTTCTGTTGAATCTGTGGAAGTGCTCTCTTCACGGTCGCATGGAAGGCGAACGCATTCGTGTAGAGCCTAAGGTAATCGTAAGACATCAGAAGCGTCGCCTTCAAGTGCGGCGAGCATGTGAGTGTGCCCCAGACACTCTTCCATCCGTAGATGGCCGAGCGAAAGTCATCGATATATTTGATGTAACCTCCAGCCAGATGACTTCTCATGCTGTTGCCTGGATTCGAATAGAGAACATCGTGAACGTTCGAGAACAGAAGTGTAAGCTCCAAAGTGGCCTGGAAAATGCTAGCATAATCTTCCTCTCCAGGTATCTTCGGCGCCAGCATAGGGAAATCGGCCTTGGAGAGGGTAGTTAGTGGACCTGGGCCACGAGACCAGAATGCACGACCCAGACGTATGCTGATCTGCCTATCGCTGATATAGCAGGCGGTCCAGACCAGCCGTTTCCGTTGCCAGTGAGGGTCCTTGATCTCGTCACCACGAACGTGGAATGAGTACCGGTCGAGACCAAGAAAGTAGCCAATTCTTAAAGCCATGCCGACGTGCATCCATGCTTCCCGATCTTCCTCTCCTCGACCTACATGTCCGGCTTCTGAACGTGAAGTGTAGGGAGTCCATTCGGCCAAGACGAGTAACGCCTCCACAGCTTCAACGTTGCCGGCTCCACCAGCAGCAAGAGCCGAGACAAGTGACCGCATGTACTCCGAGCAAGCAATAAAGATGTGAGGCTCGTCGGTCAGATCTCGCGAAGCTACGACCAAAATAGCAGTCAACAGATGAGGCTCCTCTCTTGCGGTCTTCGTCAGATTGACTGCATCCAGGGTATCTCTAGGCACAAGCGGAAAGTATGGATGATAGTAATGCTTGTAGCGCTGGAGCAGCTGGATGATCTTCGAGAGGTTGAGCTTGCCGTCCCGAACGAGAGCATATTCGAGCTGAGAGCTGTTTGGCCCCAGATAGTGATGAGAGTTACCATAGGATGTGTCGCCATTGCCGCCATTGCTTGCGATCTGTGCCAAGATGCCGAGCGCATCACTTGGGTTTTGCAGGTCGTTGAAAGCAATACCAGAAACTGTCGAAGATTCTCTGGTGCCACGATTGCCCAGAAATGAAGTCTGTCGACTGGTCAGCAAGTCCGGACCGCGAGTATCTTCGCAGTCACTAACTTCACGGGCATTTGCATCTGCTGCTTGCAGTGCAGGATCAAGCATGATGCTTGGCGTTGGTGGATTGACGTCTATATTGACATTGAGGCCATGAGCATTTGCGCCGGTGCCGTAGTCTTGGCTTGGCCACTCCGTTCGCTGGGTCGTGGGTGATATCTCGTCGCTTGGGAACGTGATGTGATCTTGACCACCAGCTAATGCAGGCGACTCTCTAGGTGGCTGAGCAGCATTATCTGTGAGCCCTGCTTGGTCGAGTGTTCGCTTTCTCACGCGTCGACCGCCACGATTGCTAGACCCAATGACGCACTCGAGGTTCGACGCCTTGCATCTTTCACATGGCGTGGTCACCACTCCATCGACTGTAGGCCTGTCAGATCTGTCAGTACCCGGTCCTCAATCGCCGACGCAAGGCGGCACACGAAACACGCCGAAACCATCAAAACCATGATCAGCACATATCTGATGTGCCGAAGTAAGGGATCTGGATAGTTTCAGCCCACGTGTTGACAGACATGTGCATTGCACGCGGTCCATCCTGGCCATCCATCATAACGAAGTCGCAATTTTCTTACAGATGGCAGGCCGATTTGCGCGCTCTGCAGGCCAAGCAGGCACGTGAGGTTCTCTTTTCCTTCTTGTCTCCACGCTCATCCTTCACAGGCGACATCTCGCTGTCCTTGCCGTCCTCTGCCATTGTGCTTTTCCGCTGTCGTTCGTGTTGGGGGTGTCCCAGTATCCACTCCGCTCAGATGCTGGGGCGAGGTTGGAGTACGTCCGGCTCCAGCTTTGCCGAGCTTGGCGAAAAGTCTCCATTCAGGGCCGTCACTTCCCGCTGCTTGCAACGGAGTATAGTGGGTTGCAGGCCTGGCCATGGTATCTTTTGGAATATAGATAGTTTGTGGTGCTGTAGATATCTGCTTAAGCTCCTACCCTGCATTTACACTCAGATCTTGGTTCATCTCGATATTTCTGCAAAGATGGCTGTCAATTCAGGAAACGATGTCAAAGGCCGACTTGTGCTGATCACCGGAGCTTCGGGTGGGCAAGTGAAGGGAGTATTGACACTTCAGACGTGAGCTAATATGAGTGACAGCATTGGCTCTGCTTGCGCAAGACAATTTGCAGAGCTTGGATGCGATCTCGCCTTGACCTACTCTTCCAACCGCGATTCACTAGAAGCTTTGGTGAAAGACTTACAGCCCAATGCCAATGGAGAGAGTAGCGACGACAAGAGGACTCTTCGCATTTCCATGCACAAAGCCGACTTATCTTCGCCTGAAGAGACGACACAGCTATGTGAAGAAGTCCAAAAAGACCATGGCCGAGCTGTCGATATTCTTGTCTCCAACGCTGGGTACGGCAAACGAATAAAGGACGTTTCAGACATTCCATTGAGTGAGTTTGAGATTACCTTGAACGTGAACCTGCGAGCTCCATTTCTACTCGTCAAAGGAGTCGTAGATGGTATGAAAGCACAAAAGTGGGGCCGTATCATTTTCGTGTCGTCCATTGCAGCCTACGGAGGTGGCATGAACGTAAGCATAGAATGCATAATTTCGTCCGCGGTTAGCATGCTGATATTGTCAAGGGATGCCATTATGCCGCTTCTAAGGGTGGCCTGGTAAGTTGCTGGAGCCGACTCCATGTTTTCACGGCTAACAGTCGAGCAGATGGGAATGATGAAGAATCTATCCACCAATTTAGCTGCTTGGAATATCACTGTCAACGACGTCGCTCCGGCTATGGTCGGAAACACCGGTAGGTGACAAGTGAAGAATCACTGTGTCCATGATTTGGTGACTAAACATATCCAGGTCTGTTGCCGTCTGGTGATCAATTTCCTGGGCTGGTTGATAGCATACCATTGCACCGTCTTTGCGAGCCTGAAGAAGTCGCGAATGCCGTCACATTCTATGCTCGTACGGGATTCACGACTGGTCAGAGTGTGATAATCGCAGGAGGTCTGAAGTGATCAGTAACCATACCAATCTATGGTCAGCCAGAACGGCTCGAGGCGCAGCGCATTTCTTCTGCTTCCCATCGATGCGCGTAATTGGCCGTGAGCTAGAGCTAATGGCATTGGGGCTCACGCGGGAGTTGCAAAGACCGGTCGCTGCACATGACCAGCTTTCATCCTCCACCAATGTCTCGTCCCCAACCAACGTCGGCAACGAGCTGCGGAAACGTGGGACATGGTGCCGGCTGAAGCATGAATTTGGGAGAGCTCCTATCACAAGCGCATATTTTGGATGCGCGAGTAGCCCTCAGATTTGCCTCTTATTATCGGGTCAAGAGCGGTCCATTCTGAGAATAAGCATTTCTTGAGTGAATATGAAAGCAGATTTCAAGTCTTGCTCAGCGTACAACAATTCTCCTGTTGCCCACAGCAGATGTCAAGGACCTAGGTTGATAATTGGCAGGAAAGGTGCTTTGACGACTGTGGGTGCCTCGCGATGGACCTGATTGCCGCACGCCCCGAACCATGGATATTTGTGAGTCGTGATTGCCTCGGTATCGCACGTTGTTGGAACTGGTAGGCGGTAAAGTCATTCTGTTACGATGCGACTGAGAAGCAGTGAGTCGTGCATACAATCCAGTCTCAGATGGCACTTGAAGATCAGGCCGACGATTAATGCCCAGACTCATATTGCTCCTAACAGGCTCTCGCTGGTAGCTGCTGGAGACATCCTGGTACAGTCTTCCTGGAGCATTGAGGCGCTGGTGGTTCGTCGAGTCATATGGCGTTTGGATGAAGGAGAGACTATTTAGACTTGTCCGATGCGGAGCCTGGTATGGCGCAGGCGACTGCTGGGTGTAGCTGTAGCTAGACTGATCATGCTCGCGACGTTTGAGTGGTGCGATCTTTGGAGGTGGCATCCGGTTGCTCAAGGCATAAGCCCGAGAAGGATCTTCATCTCGCGAAGACCTAGCGCCTCTACTGAAGAAAGGGCTTGCGACAGATGATGCCGGAGGGTCGGGGTGTGTGCGATGAGATGTGGTCGGCATTGCGCGGTTTTGATGTTGTATGTCACCTATGCGCCCAAATGAGGTTGCGTGCTCTTGATGGGGCTGAGTGAAACGACCAGTAGCTTCACCAGACATCGGCGCTGTTGAGTCCCACATTGGCGCATGCTTCGGGATGTGAAAGGGTTGCTGGGTTTTCACAGGACTTGTTCGATACTCTGCATACGGCAGATCATGAGATATCCCGTTAGACTCGCGATCCCTCCTTCTTCGTGGCGGCTGAACTAGAAGCGGCTGTCGATGAGATCTTGAATGCGCCGGCGTGTCTACTAGGCGAGTGGTCTCATCATAGTCTCGTGTCTCACGGACTGGTGGATTGGTGGATTGGTGTCTTGGTGCTATGTCCATTTGCGACATCTGAAACGGTAGGCGACTGTGCTCTGGAGCATGATAATGAGAATTAGATTTTGTGCCAGGAGCGTGTCGGGTCTCACGAACAAACGCCTGCGAAGAGGGGATGTGTCCGTCTTCTTGTGCAGAGGCCGATATTGGCCCTCCAGCAAGCTCTTCAGCTTGCGATCTCTCCGATCCTCCGACACGCAGCTTTGGCAAAGGCGGAGGCATCATTACTTGCGCATCTTCGGCGCGAGTGTTGACTTCCCTGCCTTTGTTGCTGGTGCTCTTATAAGGATCGTATTCTGGCAGTTTCCGTTTCCGCGATGACGAGCTTCGGCGCTGATCCTCTACTGCAGAACATTAGCGCTATATCTCAAGAAGGGCGACATTCGTTCATACCGAGCGTAGCTGAGCTTTCAACGGCAGGCTTTGAGGGTGCCATGGAAGACTGGCCTCTTGTCCGAGGTGGATCCAGGCCGTATCTCTTGTGCGGTACATTGTACCCAAGCTCGATCAGCGTATCTCGCATCATCTGAATGTCGCTATTCACATCAGTCGTGAGCCTTTGCACCTGCTTCTTTCAGCACTCACATCGTCATTTCCTGCACGGAGTCCATGTAATGCTTGATAACGTCCTTTCTGTTCTCCCATTTCTGCAGTCTGGTTGTAATCACCTCGTGGCGCTTCTGTAGCTCCTGAAACTGTGTCTCTGCTTTGCGGTGCAGCTTGCGTTCCTTGGACAAAGTGCTCTCGAGAATGGCACGTTTGCGCTCAACTGCCCGCAAGCCTTTGAAACTCTGCTTCGCCTGTCGAATCAAGTGCGTGTACTGGAACTATTGCTTCATTAGCTTGCCAATCACCCAGGTGGACCGTTGAGTTCAGCGGCATACACGTAGCGCGTCCATTCCGGGGTCGTTCGCGTCCAGCTTTCTTGGAGGACATCTAAAATAGTCGCGTGGGATAATTGTATCGTAATGGCCGTCTTCCAAGCCTCGAATGCCGAAAATTTCTCGCATAGAAGAATTATCATTGTCTTGAACGCAGACGGGACATGCTGCTCGTGGAGGCAAATCCTTCGGGTGAAATGGTGCAGCTACATCGATCAGCATGCGCTGGGCAAGAGGATACCAAGCAATTCACCTCCACCCTCCAGATGTTTGCCACAGAAGACATGTGAGCACTCGCCTATCCACAATTTGGTGATGATACCATGACCTGAGCCTGGATCGCTGGAAAAGCCTTGGTCGTCCTCCGGGGTAGCATATAGGTCCGACACTGTTGCCTGGCAAATGCCGCAGCTGAATATGATCTCTTGAATTGATATGTCCTGATCGTCGTCTGCGCGAGATTTCGTCGCCGGCGGCGCCATCGCACCTTTCGTGTGCATCAATGCATGGGGAGTGTGAAAAAAAGCTGCGCAGTTCAGCTTGACCAGGGTGTCGCGAGGGGATCGCGCCTGCCTAGGAAGTCGCAGCTTCCGGTCCCATACTGCACATCTCGTTTCGTCTACGTCTCGATAAGCGCTTTCACAAGAATCACAGTGATATTTCGGCCAGGACGAGGGTTCGCACGTCTTCTTAGGTTAGTTATGAGAAAAGCCTATGTACACCTCTTGAGTGTCTGTGAATCTCTAGTCTATATGAAAGTCCTGCAAGGGTAACTACGATATGGTTAGCAATCTGATCACCGCTTCACAGAAAAGTGTATATGCATACCCTCCGCCGTATGTCTGTTCGTTCTCGGCCACCAGCTCGTACCGCTTGCCCTTAGGATGTCTTGATGTTGGCAACGGCGGAAGACCATCCGGTCCAAGCACGCCCTTCGCGACAGAGCTGTTCTTCTGGAAATATGTCGCCAATCCTCTCTCTCCCTCCTCCTTGACCTCCACCAACTGCGTCTTGCCAGCATCTCCGATCTTGAGCACATCGTCCTTAGGCGCTGCGGCCGATCCCACGGTCAAGAGACCAACAACGTCTGGCTGTGATACTACTGAAAGCTTTGGGTATGATCTCCGCACATCGCGCTTCCAGTATGGGTTCTCCGCGAGGTCGCCCGCAGGCACGGTGACCGGATCGGTGTACTCCAAGGGATCGTTACCGCCGGGCGGTGGGTTACGGAATTGCGGGTTTAAAGGCACGCCACTTGATCGGCTTGGGTCGAGAGCGAAGAACTTGTGTACTCGTCCCCAGAATCCTGTCGGTTGCACGGTGTATTTCTGGTTATCGATGTTAGCTGTGACGCCAGGAGCGCAGAGCGGAGTGCGGGCGTACGTTGATCTTCGTGGCCATACTCGCGCCAGCACTGGCCTTCTTCATCCCGAGAGTCGCCATGGTCGCGGCCTGAAGACTGTGAGCGCAAGAAGCTGGTGTTCAGAAGGGCCTTGGATGTCGATGTCACGGTCCAATGGCATGAGATGGAATAAGAAGCGACGGCTCGGCTACACTTGCCTGCAAGGAAAGGTTACACAACAGAGGAGAACCGACTCCACCATCAGTCTCGAGATGCTAATCACAACTTCGAGAGTTCTTCTTTTCTTGTTGTAGAAAGTGAAGTTTTATTCGAGGCTATGGGACGCGCTGTTCCAATATCCAATATGTTGAGATGCTGGACATGCCGCGTGGCACCTCCCAATGGTCACGCGGCCAGGGAAGGATGAAGCGATTGTGTTTCGGAACTTCGCCTTCCTCTTGAACATGAACAACGACCACTCTGAAGGTCGACCATCTCCGCCCGAGGACGACACGGCCATTGAACTTGACGAGATGAGACAGAATGATGATGAGCTCGACGCCAATCAGCCGCTGATCGCAGACGATGGTGCTGCTGACGCCCAGAATGCGCCGCAAGCACGAATTACTATTCGAAATGCTGGCCATGTCATACGCTTTCTGACGCTTTCCGCCGGAATATCTGGTCTGCTGTTTGGCTTCGACACTGGAGTAATTTCTTCGACTTTGGTTTCAATCGGTTCTGACCTTTCCAATCGGCCTCTGACTACCGCCGACAAGAGCTTGATTACCGCGATTACTTCTTTGCTCGCTCTTTTCAGTGCCCCAAGTACTGGATTTCTTGCCGACAAATATGGAAGAAAATCTGCCATTCTCTGCCCTGCCCTCCTCTTCGCATTAGGTGCCCTCGTGCAAGCCTTCGCATTCGAAGTCTGGACAATGGCCTTGGGCCGTGCTTTGGTTGGAGCTGCGGTTGGGGTGGCTTCTGGAGCCGTGCCCATGTATATCACAGAGCTTGCACCCGCTGAATTGCGCGGAAGGCTGGTGACAGTGCAGTCTCTTTTCATCACCGGCGGACAAGTGGTAGCCTATCTTATTGGCTGGATCTTCGCAGCTCATCCTCACGGTTGGCGCTGGATGGTGGGCGTCGGCGCCATACCTGCAGTATTGCAGCTAATACTTCTGTTCTGGATGCCAGAAACTCCACGCTGGCTGTTGCAGACGGGACAGGACGAAAGCGCGCGTCATGTGCTCCATCGAGTCTTTGCAACTCTGCCACGGAATGATCGAGATCGTGTGGTGCAACACGTACTGTTCAGCGTACGCAACGAAATGTTGGCAGAGGACAAACCACCGCTTGGCGAAGCTTCCAGTGATGATGGGACTGGATTCCGCACCATGGCCAAAGAACTCTTTTCTGTGCCTGCTAATAAACGCGCGCTAATTATTGCTGCTGGCCTACAAGGCCTGCAGCAGCTCTGTGGCTTTGTGCGTAACTCAAACACTCATACGTGGGAAGCTGCTAACACATACAGAACTCGCTCATGTACTTCTCGGCCACCATCTTTTCCCTAGTTGGCTTCACGTCTCCCATCGGAACCTCCCTCTCAATCGCGGCAACGAACTTCGTCTTCACTGTGGTAGCATTTGCGTACATTGATTCTATAGGCAGACGCAACATTCTGCTTCGCTCGATCCCCTTCATGGCCCTCGGACTCCTCGCTTGCTCGATATCTTTCCTGTTCATACATCCGAATGAATCGCAAACTTCAGAACTCGACGACACGCAACATGCTGGCGCATGGTCCATAGTGCTCCTTTGCAGCCTAGTCTTCTACGTTGCCGCCTATGCTGTCGGACTCGGCTGCGTCCCCTGGCAGCAGTCCGAGCTCTTCCCATTGCGCGTCAGATCACTTGGCTCGGGCCTGGCAACCGCCACTAATTGGAGTTCAAACTTTGTCATTGGAATCACTTTCTTGCCGATGATGAGTCTGCTTGGTGCAAGCACTACTTTCCTCCTTTATGGTCTCATCTGCCTGGGAGGCTGGTTCTGCGTCTGGTCGATCTACCCGGAGACTGCTGGATTGGAGCTCGAAGAAATAAGCAGCCTGCTCAAGGACAGCTTTGGGGTGTCAGAGAGCATTGAAAGATTCAGGCATCGGCAAAAGGCGGCGCCTAATTCTCACGAAGGTTCAGATCACACTTGAAGTTCCATTACACTACCGCGCTATCCGGCGAATGATCGAATTTCACTTGCAGCTGAGGACAATTGCTCTCAGTGGAATCAGCTTTCTCTGGCTCGATGCCGTCAACCTCCCGCATGCCGAAAGGTACGCTATCATCGTGGAACTTGGTGCCCATTCCGAGGCCAGGAGGCGGCGAGATCTCGTTCACTATCCAATGAAGTACCATCGTCGCAGGCACGCCAGCCAGGAAGTTCAGATGAAAGAGCTTAACCCAGCCGTTGTATGCTCCTTCGTCACTGAGGCTCATAATGTAACCCGGCATGAGGAATGCCGTGCCGACTGCCCAGGAAACCGCTGCACGCCAATTGAATCCTGCGTGGTACCAGTATATTGAGGAAGAATCGCCTTTGTACAGGTCCTCAAGCACCAGTCGCTGTCCACGGACGATCAGATATTCGGTCAAGAGAACACCCGTGAACGGTGCTAGGAAGATGCCGAAACCAGAGATGACGGTGAGGAAGACACTGGCGTTAGAAAGATACTGCCACGGATTCACAGCCAAGCCCATGGCAGCGAAAATATAGGCTCCTCGTCTGATGTTCAGGTACCGCGGCCAAAGTCCAGCCAGATCCATGCCGGCGCTTACGCTGTTGAGCACAATACTTATGCCTAGCTGAGCTCCGACACAGCCAGCTCCGGCGAAGAACACTCCTGCTCGCGCCCTGCTAGAATTGTTGTAATGACCTTGAATCGCCGAAAGGAGAACAAACGGCTCCCAGATGGTCTCTCCCAAGATGCCGTTTGCACAACTTGTCACGATGATACCGACAGTGCCGCAGACAAATATCGCCACCGGAGCCATAATCGTTTGCGCCACGATGGGCGCAAATGGTCGATTGGCATACCTTGTCCAGTCGCTTTGACCACTTGAAACGAGATCAGAATCAGCACAAGTATGTCCCTAGCTGGGCTCTCGACTTACAGTGTGCCACCACCCCAGGAACCAAGAATTCCTGCTATTCCAAACATCATTGCCCACCCTACTGAGCCGTGCAAAGGCTTAGCTTCGATGTCGAAAAGTGGACCTGCTCCACCGCCCACCTCATTCTGGGACACGGCCCAGGCCAGGAGTCCAGCCAGTGTTCCGACAAACATGATGCTGGAGCAAATAAAAGGGATCTGCAGCTTCTCCGGCGGAATCGCCATTATCGCGACGAAAAACACATAGTAAATTAGCATTCCAATCAGATCCTTGGTCAAAAGCGTTCCGCCTGCCAACGTTTGGTCCATTCGCCACAACGAGGGAAACACAGCGCCGATTGTCACAGCCATGGCTTGTCCTCCATAGTAGGCCTGCAGACCATCCCAGAAGATTGTGGTAAAGGCACGAAGCGCGACTGGGAAGTAGCTTCCATACATGCCCCAGGTGAACCGCGACGCTACAGTAAAACCAATATGATGTCGCTCTCCCATCCAGCCACACGCTATCACGAGAGGCGAAACCAGTATTGCACCGATGGCGATGGCAGCCATTGCCTGTTTGCAGTTGACGCCATATGCCAGGAGTGAGGAGCCGAGCGTATATGCTGATATGCAAAGGCCGCTTATGCACCAATAGACACAGTACGACCATATTGCATACGTTCGTCGTTCTCGCGGCATCGGAATGAGATCTCGATTCGTCCAGCGATCTGTTTTATAGGTCGCATCGGCATCTTGTGGCACTTCAAGCCATTTCAGAAAGCGCTTTGTCTTCGTCATTGGTGCTGGCGCAGACAATTCTTGGACACCGGTAGTCGCAGACTTCGACATTGTGGGCGAAGCTGCCATTGCAACGTATTCGGGTTTCCCCAGAACAAATACGACGAACCACAAGCAAAACTGTGTCCGACGCTGTCAGATCGTCGCACCTCCAGAACTTGGGGTGGGATATCATAAAGGTGACAGGCCGTCGGCCTGCGTATGTGTATGCCACAGCGAAGTGCCGTATGCAGGAAACACTGATAAGCATCAAGGTATATCGGTAGATAGGCCGAGCGGCTGACAGCGTTACATCTATGCCCCCTGAGTGGAAATCTTGCCCCAAATACATGGCTACGGCAAGGATGGGCAGGATACAAGTGGTTGATGAACGGAAGAACACACCATAGCTGCGATTCTACTTGCCTGAGGCCACCTTGATTCGGCCGAAGCTTTGAAGATGAAACGAGCATGGCGATGAAGCAACTTGCTGAACTTGAACACATTGGAGATTCACCAACAACCCCAAGACATCTGTAGAAGCCGTCTGGTTCCCGTTTCACCAAGTTCCTACATCTGTACAATCCCAAAACTCGATCAGTTTTGCTTCTTTCACGCTTCATATGACAGACCCACTTTTATTACCGCTTCTGGCCACAATCCTTGACCTAGCTTTCGTTCAGAGAAGCAACGCCATACTTTGCCCATCACTTAGACTGCTATAGCAAAGATGCAAATTTCACTCTCATCCATTCCCTCCGCTATATGGTAGAAATATGGCGCTTACCTATGGGCGTACCAAACGCCTTCACAATTGTGTGCTGGCTCGCGTGACCTCTGACGACACAGATCGTCACTCAAAGCGGCACTGGCGCTTGCGAGAAAGCTCTCTAGCTTGCTAGCTCTGCTATCACGCCTCCAATCCTTCGACTGCCTACTATCTTCACTGCTGCTGCCTACCACTCCATAACTTCTTCAGCTTCGAACAGTCACCGAGTAGCTCACAGAAACACCACCAAAATGCTTCAACTCTTCCTTCAACTCTGCCTCGCGGCACTCACCTTTGCTGCACCCATCGCCGATGAGACTCTCACGACTATGAAAGCCGATGCATGGCAATACGGCACTGGAGGTGGAATTGTGGGATTCATTGTTTTGATATTGGATATTATCGTGTGGAGTACGTATCGCTGCACTCGTTCTAGCTGCATTGTTACTGACTTGTGTGATAGTCGAGCTCCTCAAATCCAACCGCCCAGTCAGCCACAAGATCTTGTGGGCTCTCCTCGTCTTCATCTTCCCGATCCTTGGTATTATCATCTACTGGCTTTTCTCTGATCGCCAGAAGTGGAACTCGGGTGGATATGAGCCTATTGCTTAGGTAAGGCACAAGAAGATGTGGAGGGTGGAAGACGAGCATGAACAGCACTAGATGCTGTGTCATTATACGACAGGACAATGAGCTACGACTACGGTGCTAGCAAGGAGTAGAGACTCTTGGGGTTATGCTTGTAGCGAGCATTGGTGTTTATGTGATTGAATATGGGCACAGCATGGTACACGTCTTTGTCAGTAAGGATGTACTTGTGCATAGCGGACTACAGATACTATGTTCATACTTGGCCAAAGACTTCTAGGAAATGCGCTTGACTTCTTTATGCCCTTCTCTGTCCTCGGTGGTGTCTGCTTACCGAGTAGGAAGCTTGCTGGTTTCTGTGATACCATATATCTTCAACCGTATACCTTGTGTTTCAATGGTTGCGATTGGACAGCTCTCATGGTCCCACTGCGAAGGAAACAAGGCCTATGACTTCGGATCTCCTCATGATATTGGGCCACGATTTATGTATGATGCCATGTGTCTCACATGATTACCCGAGCTAAACTTGATTTAATGCACGTGGCTGGCGGTCGATCGTTTAGTGATGGTTCGCGCAGTGTGACCACGACGGCGGAAAGCTTCGGTGCGACATAAGGCACAGGGCATAAGGAATGCAGCTTGCCGCTTGCATGCAACATCGACCTCGACTCACTCTGTCAAAGAACAATAGTCTTGTGATAGCGATAGCAGTCTACTTTTGCTTCGTTTGGTGAGAAGCAACAATAGCATAGGACCCGAGTCCGGTGGCTGACGGGGCTTTCGTAATCAATCGACAGGCTTCCAGAACAGATCGTGCAAGCGGCAGCCCGAGTGAGCCAGGATTGCGATTGCGATTGCAATTCAGGCGTCATACTGCCTGTCACTCTTGCACGCATACACCTAGGCACCTACGACTCCTACTAACGACAACACCGTCTATTTCTTAATGAACGAGAATGACACCATGTCGCAGGCCGGCGACCATCAGGACACACTGAACGATGAAACGATAGATTGGGAGAACAGCTTGAACCTGGACTCGGACGACGCATCACAACAAACCGCTTTTTACGCTCCACCAGCGCATATCGCCGCTCGCTTCTACCGTAATCAAAGACGTAAGAGTTCTGCTGCTTCGTCGCGAAGAAACTCCTTATCTTCTGCGCAATCGCATACTTCCGGACGCTCGTCGCGCCGGAATTCATACGGAGGATGCCAGTCTACATATGTCGCCCAGCACCTTCGCCGGGCCTCCATTATTGAATCGCGAAAGGCTCGTCTAGCAGACCGAGCTGCACACGCCGAGCAGGTGCGACTGCGCGCTGCTCTTGCCAAAGCTGCGCCACGAGGCAGCACTACAAGTAGCGAAGAACGCGCGCTTGCTGCTCAGGTTGCGAAGGAGAAGTATTTGGCCAAGGTCGCGGCAGCATGTGCGGAAGAAGTAGCGCGCGCAAAGCGCATCGCAGAGCAGGTCAAGGAGCGCAAGCTGGCTGAGGAGACGCGCGTGCGGATGGAGATGGAAGAGCGCCATGCCGAAGCTGAGAAGAGACGAGCTGAGTATCAACGGAACTTGCAAGCACGCCGAGCGAGACGCGCAGATAGTGCAGAGAAGAAGTTGGCAGTACTGGAGGAAGTGGCAGACATTGAAGAAGAGGCTTTGATAGAAGAGATCGAGGATGTCAAGCTTCTGGACGAGAGTGCTGCTGCTAAGCGCATACAGGATGCCTGGCGACTCCACATGCGCAGCAAGCCAGTGCGAGCATTTAGACAGTGCTACGTGATTGCCGACCGCTTCCGGAACTCTACCTTTGAGGAAATGACTGCCTTCGTTGCCGACACAAATGTCATCGATGCCACCACTGCCATGCTGACGCACCTGGGACTACAAGATGAGGACGACGCTAACGCTGCTTTGAACACCAGGACTTTCCTCAGCGCCTACATGATCATCGGACACCCGACTTCGGTGCTAATCAACAAGACTGGAGCACAGGAGTCAGACTTAATCGCAAAAGCTACAGAGCTTGTTGCTCAGTTCGAATCTTCAGTATCGCGACTCGCTAGCTGGAACAACTATGCCGCGAATCCGATCCAACTTGAGGCTCTTTCCCAGATGTACACTGCATATACGTCAGCTTTCGCCGCTTGGCGCCTCCAGGACTCCAGCGTTCTTATCGAGGGCATGGTTGCCTCTTTCGTGGAGCTTGATGCAATCTGGCAGACCGTAAAGGATGACAGCCGTGGCGAGGTTGCTAGTGATTATCGTGAAGGCATTCGAGATAATCAGGTCATGCTTCTAAGCAGAATACGCAAGCTCGCTGGCCCTGAGAGAGCAGATCGATTGATCAAAAAGGCCATCAGTGAAAGTCGTAGGCGTAGACCGAAAAGGCGACCGGCTGCAGAAGTCAGGCCTCGTGGTGTGGAAGCAATCACTCCTGAAGCCGCTGCTTCGTCCGAACAAGCTGTCGAAGAGGCAGCTCTTCCAACTACTGCTCTTGGATCAGGAGAGCTTAACAGGCTATTCACGAGCATGCCTAGCAATCGCGTTCTGACACACGAGCTTGCGATTGACAAAGACTTCAAGCTTGAGGACAAACACAGCGAGCTTCGGGATCATCTCTATCGCAGCATCTGTGAAAGCATGAAGGCTGGCTTCGAAGCTGGTAATAGTGCTCTGTGGACCGTCTCTGCAGCAGAGAACGTGCGTGAGAAGCTCTTACGTATGCTGAAGCCTGGCAATAACATGCACTCAATGATTTCCGAGGCTTTGGACCTGGAAAACATCAATCGACAGTGTCAGCAAGGTGTCTTCTCTTATTCTGGCTTCTTCAACTTCATGGCCAATGTGCTGCCGAAGCTTTGTGCTCCATTTAGAGACCAAGAAGTGAAGGTTCTAGCTGAGCAGTTGCGTTCAGAAGCAAATGGCGATGAGCTGGGTGTCATGATCGAGAAGCTGTTTAAACTTCTACGAATGGTCGATTCGCTGAGTCTGGACTACACCAACTTCATGATAATGAATGCGGCACCGACTCTGATCAAGGAAGCGGCCGGATACGAGCAGCGGCAGTTTGGCAAGGACCTCGAGGCGCACACCATCACCTTGACCCAGACAAGGCGATGGTGGCAGCAAGCACAGGCTACCTTGAGCGCTGAAGCTGATCGAAGAGACCCGGATGGGATCAGAAATCCAGCAGATCGCCCCTCTCCACAAGCAATCTACACGCACGCGCTTGTTGAGTCGACAGTATCTCAAGCCGAGATCGATGCTGGGCTGCTGCCAGAAACACTGCATCTGGATCGGGAACGTCTGCGAAAGATTCGTGCCAAAGCCATCAGGATTGCAGTCATCGGCGCCGTCTTCCTGACCACCAAGAACCTACTGAAGCGCGACACCAGAAGTCAATGGAAGGTTCAGGCCAATCGACTTTGGACTCTCCTTAGCAATGAGCCTTACGAAACAACGGAAGAGCCGACTACAGCGCAGAAAGCCTTTTCCGTCCTCGAGACAGCGCATAATATGCCTGATGCCACGAAACAAGCTGTGTCAAGCACGATACGTCGTTTCTTCGCACAAGCAGCACAAGTCAGTGCTGGTCGTGCTAGCTTCACAGACCCAGTCCTGAAAGTTCTCTTCCAACGACTCAAAACCCACATCATGAGTCGTCTGATGGCAGTCACTTCGGCAGATCGAGTGCGTGCTGCATCTTCAGCTTCAGAAAAATTGGCCTCAAGCGGTATGGCCGAGTTTGTTCCGCACGTCGCTGCGATTGTTGATACTTTAGAACGAGTGAGGAAGGTTGATTGGGAAGGGCATGGTACATGGTACGAGAGGATATCACAGGAGGGTATGAGTGATGAACAGAGTGACGATAGATGAGAACTTTTATGCATTTGGGCGTAGGCGGTTGGGAGGTTGCATGGTCGCCAGCGACTTGTGTCTTTATATACGATGAGCATATGTGATGCTATGAGCACATGGAATTGGAGCATTGGGATTGGTGGTATAGACGGGCATTTTGCATTGAACTGAACCAAACGAGTATGTGCCTCCTGGGAGCTTTCATGCTTCGTTCCTTCACTTCCGAGGTCGGTGATTGCTTCGCTCGGCCCTGTTTACGATCAGGATCGCTGCTGGTGCTATTGCTGTGGATGTCGAAATGGAGTCAGCTCTGAGAACTGGACGAGGAACGAATGAAGACCCCGAGAATCCTCTGCTACTCTGAATCTGTTTGCTGTCTTAAAGGTCGTTATGCTCTTGATTATCCTCTTGACGGCATAAATTTGCACTTGGCATTGATGTGAAAAAAAAAGGAACAACGCCCCCTGAGAGCTTTCATGCTTCGTCTTGCTCTCCAACCTAGCGTTTGCTTCGCCTCGCTCCTGCGTCAGACCATGTAGAAGACGGGCCGGTCAAGAGCTCATGTGCTTCGTCGCAAGAGATGTCCACGGAATGCGGTCCCACCGGACTCGGGGCCTTTTTTTTTAAACAGCCCTTGGCCTGGGTACTGGTTACCTGTGGCAGTTGAGAAATGCTCAGATGTTTGCCACCCTGAAGAGGCATGCCGTCTTAAGTCGCTGCGTACACGTTCTGAGCCCGATACTCGAGACAGGAACACTGTCCGCGATGCAACGACCACCGCTCGAGCTGTGGTATGGAATTACGTATCGTGGCGAATCTCCGAATGCTGACCATATTGTGTGTGCCTCAATCCTCCTTTCCAATTTGCATCAAGAGCGCCGAGCGATGGCCTTATGGTGAGGAGGACCTGCTCAACAAGCTCCCACGGCTGGTCTACCATCGTCCTGGCAGTTTTGTGGACGGTGCTGATCGCGAGCAAACGTTTCGCTTTAGTCTTGCTCACGCCGCCGGCGTATATCTCCTCTGGTTCGCTCAATTTATGCAGGAACTCGTGCCTGTATACATGAGAACATTTCAAAGAACGCACAAGATTCGACCAGTTGTTCTTCCAGTCGTTGGAGCACAACATGGTTCTGTGAATTCTCCTAATCTGCAATGGTGGTTGATCTCGAGCTGGCTGAATCTTCGAGACCGAGGCGTAAAATTTGATGACTCCGGTGAAGTCGAGATTGAAACGCTCTATAGCGAAATGGTTCTCGTAGTAGAAGATCGTGAGCGCTTCGCTGCGAACTTGTTTACATGTCTGAAGGGACGCTGGTCGGAAGTAGCCGTGTGTTTTGACGACGATCTTGTCTTTTGGGTCTTCTGTGAGGAGTGCGAAGCGGTAGATCCGATTGCGCAACTCTCCTGCTAAATCAAGGAGCCAACACACCGGCGCGTGCGCTGTGTGCTTTGTGTCTGACATGGTGTCGAGGGACTCGAGTGGTGTGGTCTGCTTGTTGACGTCGATGAGGTCTGTCACGGCAGTGTCCATGTCAGCGTCGCTAGATAAGTTGCAGTCAGGTGGTGAACGCGTCAGATAAGTGCCATGGGTTATATCAATCGGCAACTTTGGCATCACTTAAGGGCGACCCTAGCTAATGGAAGCATTTGCATGTGACAAGCAAGTCTGAGTTCAAAGTGAAGCAATGCATAACATGCATGTGACGTGTGCTCTCAGATCCCGGATTTATTCCACTCAAACGCTCCGATACGCACTAAATGTTAAGATGCAGCCTTGTGAAGCACAGTATGGTGCTCAGTCATGCACACAAGCAGGTCCCACAGCACTGCCCGTACCGCATCGCATGCAACACTGCTTCATCTCCTTCCACCACCGATCCTCGATTACTGATGGCCTGGCGCAAGCGTCATGTGAAGCTGCAAGTTCTCTCAATGAGCGTACGCTGTGCCCAAGAGGCAAATGGCTCACTAGGTAAGTTCAGTCGTCCATCCAGGCAGCATGTTCCAGCGCCAGCGTCGGTCTCCAAAGTTGTAGAACCTTCTCGACTATCTCCCAGGGCTGGTCTTCCAGTGTTACAGCTGTGTGGTACATGGCACCATGGGCCAACAACGTTCCATTGCGCTCGTCGGCTTCATACGATTGACTTGGCTCACTGATCTCTGTGCGCAAGTAACCTCGATGAATCTCGCGCATGTGATTCATTAGATTGAACCAGCTTGGTCTGTTACTGATAGATTGGTAACGGACTTTCATCTGGTCCTGTCTCACTTTGATGCGTATTGGGTTCGATCGGGACAACCGCCATATATGATTCAATGAGTCCGAAAACCTTAGTATTACAGCGATGTTGTAGTCCTCGACCTCCGTTGCGAAGCGGTTCTCGTAGTAGAAAATGCCAAATGCTTCTCTCCGGACTTCTTTGCAGGTCTGAAGCAGGGCTGGTCTTTCGTAACCTCTGCTAGAGACTCTAATTGGTGCGGAATCGTCGGTGAGGAGTACCATGCGGTAGACGCGGTTCTTGAGCTCGCCCGCGAGATTTAGAAAGTGGCACACCGGCTCAGTTGAGCGTGCACCAGTCGCAACGCGGTTGGCAGCGGTGTCGGCGGTCGACATCTTAGCCGCTCAACGAATGGTCCAGCAAGGCGGGAAAGAAGTGTCTTTGTGCTGCGGCGGTGCTTTGTTCACAGTCGAGTGGAGATTAGCTGCTGTATGGATGAGCCCATGAGAGTCAAATAAGCAGCTGCGAAAAGCTGAATTGAAGTGAAGTGAAATCGCCTGTGAGTGGTCAACGCAGTTTCCGGTTCTTATTCACCTGTTCCAGCTGAGGCAACCGCGCGTAGCCAGTCCGTGCCTTCACCCGAGTGCAGAATTGATGCAACACTCAAGTCTAGATGCCACACGCCATCCCAGAGCAACCCGAAGCACACTTAGCATCACTTCCCTCTCCGACGATTTGCGTACTATGTCCTTCGCTCTGCCCAGGCCCGACTCCTCTCCAGAATCCCTCCCTTTCGCGTAATCCTATCCGCGTTCAAGAACTCCTCCATCTTGATAATCTTCGTACCCGTCTCATCCATGACAGTCAGCCACATCTAATATGGAAAATATCAGATCAGCATGTTGTCTAGACCAAGGTGGTTTTGCTCAGCACTACTCCATCGCTGCACTCACATAGTCAGTCCGATCATCTTTCACAGCATCCAACTCTCCAACCGCGACGAGGTCATAGATAGCAGTAACAGTCACCATGACTGTTCTCGTCCGTACGTCGACCACTACACTTTTCATCTCAATGTCCATCCTCTCGACAAGAGGCCCAGATGACTTCACCAAGTGCGAGAAGTCTTCGAAGCTCAAGGGCTTGTCGAGGCCAGGAGGCAGCGCGTCTGCAGGATGGAGGGTGCCGACATAGCCAAGCTCTGCAGACCGGAGAGCCATTAGAGCATCGTGATCCCATGGATCTGGACTTGCGGCAGCATTGACTTGTGCCATGGCGGTGGCTTTGAGTGTTTCATAGAAGTCATCGTTCTTCTGGGGTCGAAGGGGCACTGAGGAAGCCATGTTCTGCTCGATACTTTGCAGGTGATCAAGCTGCTGCGAGCTATGGCTGTGGAGACATTCAAAAGGGACGTTATGTAGTGCACACTTCTCTCGAAGCTAGCAGTCCAATCCTGCCGCTCATGGTGTTAGTAGCATCTTACATCGCTATCTCCGGATTGAGTTCCAGGAGCCCTGAAGCTGCTTACTGTTCAAGCCTTGGTACTTGGGAAGGCCTGCTTGGCATCCTGGCAGATTGAACTTGACGCGGCCGCGCTACCGCGGAGCGGAGTGTGTTTCCTTGTAATCGATATGCTCGTCCTGAAGTACAATACGTTTCTACGCCCGTAAGCAGAATCTAATCAAGCTTCTAGAGCATATGCGGGATCTCCAACCAAGACTCCTTGCCACTATTCTAACCCCTTCTGCAGTGCCGCAAGCATTGCCTTAAGCTTCTTCTGCTCTGCGGCAAGCTCCTCGTTACTCATGTGACTGTACTTGTTGTCTTCCCCTTCGCTGTCCAAGTCCTCCCACTCTTCCTCTCTAGATTCATCTAGCTCTGGGTTCTCCACATACGGATCGCTCGTGTTCGCATATCCGACTCCAGTCTGGTCTGCCCACTGGCCAGGCTCATATTCAGGGTGTGTGCGGTCAAAGTCAGACGCTCTTCGATGTTGCCCTTCAGCACGATGCTTCTGTGTCTCGTCGAAACGCACACTTCTCGTTCTCCGCAGACGTCGAGGTAGCTGAATCCCGTTCGAACATTGAACTTTCTGGGCCGTTCGTTCCTCATCGGCTGGGCCCGAGTCTTCTCGCTGAAGCTCTTGAGCTGTCGACCGACCTCGCTGTCGCTCCTCGTGCTCGATGAGACTCAATTTGGCTCGATGCCACCTATCGCGTGCGGTCTGACGCGCAGGGTGGTCTTCGACATCTGCTGCAGCCAACGCTTGTCGTGCGTCCTCGCATTCGCGCGTGAGGTTTTGTGAGGTGATACAGTCACCACAGTATGGCACTGCTGGATCGAGCCGCGTCGTAGGGTCAGGCAAAGTTGATGAATGGCGGATCTGGTGGTGGCAAATGCTGGCGAAGATCGTGTGCATGTGCGATGTGGTGTCAGCGCGAGGTGAGGCCATTTTGTCGTTGGCAGAGCATGTGCTGAGACGAATTTGCGAAGCTCTCCAAGGTGAATCCGGCTTAGGTGCGCGGCGAGCGATGACAGCGAGAGTGCAGGGCAGGACGTAGCAAAGATCGGAGCGAAGTACAGAGTGGTAGATGGAACGCAGATGTAGCTCGGCGTTTCAAGACTTACAATTGTGAAGAGAAAGTGAGGCCTTCACTTCGCAGCATGAATGTGAAGCGCCAAACAATATGGCCGACTTCAGTGACATGGGGCTGCTCTATCTGGGCTTTCTGCTGCGAATATCAGCGTGACTATTATAGAGTGAGGCGCGATTGACCTCGCCGCCCTCAATGCGCGAGAGTGCTTCGCCGCGGTCATATTTGTTGATGTCACAACAAACAGTTACTGTGGTCAGTGGCAACCGTTGCTGCTCAGGTCAAACTTCGGAGATGTTGGAGTTGACTCTTAAATGCGCAAAAGAATTCCCAGAGCTTTGAACATGAGATGGGTTCGCCCGGGTCGCGGTATCTCATTCTCGATGGCCGAATCATCAAGACTGTTCGATGCACATAAATCGTTTCCAGTTCCGTTCTGGTCGAGCCTTCAGTCAATTCGATTGAGCCTTCGAGTCGTCAATACGTGACCCCCTTTTTTTGTTTTGATCTTGCTTGCCATCTTGAAAGCTGGGTGTCGCGGGTTCAATACAGCTCCACTTTTTGCTCTTCGAGCCCTTCACCCTCGCAGTTCTGCACACAGACACTCTGCGCCCTCCGCGAGACCTGTCGCTCGGTGACAAAATGCTGCTTTGCGCCGGAATGCCTTTTGCATCCCTTCTTTGTTTTGCTCACTGACTCGCTGGCGTTGACAGTTCTGGTCCATCGCTCAATTTTGACGCCAAGAGCTTTTTAAGCAACAGCCCGCGCTCAATCTGGCGGCGACACAGTGTTGGTGCACACAGCCGACTCCGACGCTGGACATGTTAAAGTGTTCCCAAGTCTGCTCTTGATCTCTGAATGTAGACTGCAGGATCTGGCGCTCGCCTTCGCCCCGACCATATCTGGTGCACATCTCAAACTCTGCTTCATCGGCTGAGGAGACAGTAAAAGCGCCCAGTGCTCGCATCGGGTGCCATCATCTCACACCGCAGCCAGACATGTGAATCAGGACCTTCCCGCCTCTGAAAAAGGCTCAGCGACAATGTGAAGATGTGCCGACACAGGTTGAAAGCTTGTCGATGACCACATTTGGATGTTTTCGACTCGACTCGGAACATCAACCGCTCGCCGCAAGAGTTGGCAAGTCTACCAAGTCCTCCCAAGTTGGCAGTATTACTCTTGATTGTGTCCTCCAGTCGACATCGCAGCTTGCATATATCTTTTCTGGGTACACTGCTCACGCCAGGTTACAAAAGACCATATGGCCTACGTACGCTCCATCTCCTTCTGAGGTGCTCCGCCAAATGGAATGAGTCGCGCTCACGCAGAGCCAGTCAAGAGCTTTCACACTGGGCTTTGACATGACCGGCAGGTCTAAGGACGACTATAAAAGGGCCACAGGTGGTCCGAAGAGTTCGAGGTGCTATTGTCGTGTATCGGAAAGGTTTCGAGTAAGGTCGACATCGCAACGCGTGACTTTCGTGCACTGGCTGCTGAAGGCTCTAAGAATGTGTAGAGCTGAAGACAAGGTGCTGCAAGGTATCAAGCGCGAACAACTTCGAATGGTAGAGGTGAAGCGTGAAAGGTGAAGTCTGGGGTGGATACCAGGATTCCGCCAGCCTGGTCGCGTAAAAGTGGGCCCGCCGAGATGCTCCTGAACGATCTGCCTCGTCGACTCCTTTTCTTAGCACAATACATCGTCAAGACGCGAGGTCCCGCGTAAAGCTCTACATTGAATATATGTACAAAGGGCCATGAGGAGCACATGGTGATGCGCAACGCTCTGGGCATGTTTCTTCATATATCACTCTCTACAGCCGCAGTCGTGTAATCATTACCGCTGCCAACGAGACCTAAGAAGCATATCTCGATCCTTTCATCAACAGGCTGAAATCGCGAAAGAGTCCTCATCTCAGCCGTACCTGAGTACACCTGTAACACTGCCAACCTGATCTTCATCGGGACATGTCTCGGCAAAAGCGCTTGGCCGAAGCTCTATGAAGCTCTCTTCTGTTCACGAAACCCCACTCCGATGTACAAATAGATCTACTAAGGACGCAGGTCTGGCAGCGAAGAAGTCATCGTCTTCTAATACTGATATCTAGACTACATATCGTAATGGCAAACGCAGACATCCCTACCAGCTATACCGATGTCCTCGTCGTGGGAGCTGGTCCAGCAGGACTGGTCAGTATCGCTGTCAGAGTATGACGACATGAGATGATTGACATAGCACTTTCTTGCAGATGATGGCCACCTCTTTGGCGAAATGTGGCATTGACACACGTATCATCGACAAGCGCGGCACCAAGATCTTCAATGGACAAGCCGATGGTGAGCAAGGTCTCACGAAATGTCGTAGAGCATACTAATGCTTCATTCTTTCCAGGCTTACAATGTCGGACTCTGGAGATATTTGACTCCTTAGGCTTTGGTCACAGAGTTTGGCGAGAGTCTAACCATATGCTCGAGATTCGCCTTTGGAACCCAGACGAGAATGGTATCATTCGTCTTAGCGACAAGATACCTGATACACTGGTAGGCATTTCAAGGTTCCAGCAGGTTGTGCTGCATCAAGGCCGGATTGAACGCTTCTTTCTCGACACAATGCAGGAATGTGGCGCCAAACCTGTTGAAAGAGGTGTTCTACCCACAGAGCTGCATATCGACGAGTCATTGGTAGATGATAGTGATGCATACCCTATCTCGGTCCGTGTTCGCCATCTGTCGGAGAAAGAATCTACTCCGGATCAGACTGCAACATCTGCCAACGGCCAAGCAGTGCAGGATGGCTTGTTCCGGAGCAATCTGACTGCCGACGATACCCAAGAGCTCATCGAACGTGCCAAATTGGACAGCAAGGCCAACTCGGAAGAGATCATTAAAGCGAAATATCTACTTGGTGCCGATGGCGCGCACTCGTGGGTTCGCAGGCAACTGGGCTTCAAGCTTGAAGGCGACTCCACCGACTACATCTGGGGAGTTCTGGACATCGTCCCAGTCACGGACTTTCCAGACATCCGTATGCGCTGCGCAATCCATTCTGCATCGAGTGGAAGTGTCATGGTCATACCTCGAGAGAACAAACTAGTCAGGCTGTACATCCAGCTTACAACTACCGAGAATGCTGCTGAAGGCGGTGCAGCGAAAGCAGATAGGTCCAAGATCTCACCTGAGACTATCCTAGCATCTGCCCAAAAGATTATGGCTCCTTACAAAATCACGTATAGGAAGCTCGATTGGTGGACTGCGTATCAGATTGGACAGCGAGTTGGCACAAGCTTCTCTGCTCATGAACGAGTCTTTCTTGCTGGTGATGGTATGATGTTTGCATCGAAAACTTTATGTGTGAGAGTCCGACTGACAATAGTGCTTCCAGCTGTTCACACACATAGCCCGAAAGCAGGTCAAGGGATGAATGTTAGCATGCAGGACACGTTCAATCTTGCCTGGAAAGTTGCAAGCGTTGTCAAAGGCACTTCCTCGCGAACGATACTGAAGACTTACCAGTCCGAAAGACGCCGCATAGCACAAGATCTTATCGACTTCGATCATCGCTTCTCGAGACTCTTTTCCGGACGGCCTGCAAAGGATGTCATGGACGCCGAAGGCATAAGTATGGAAGAGTTCAAAGACGCATTCGTCAAAGGAAACATGTTCGCAAGCGGCATTGGTAAGCATCACTCTGGCTTGACATGAGCCGACGCTGATCAATATCCTCTGCTTAGCTGTCGACTATGGTGCCAGCACCATCGTTGCAAAAGCCGGCGATACAACCGACCAAGGCGATGGCACTGATGTATCAGCCTCAGCAAAATTCAGAGTTCAGTCGAACCAATCCCTAGCCCCAGGAATACCAATTGGAAAACGGATGCCTAGCGTGAAAGTCCTTAACCAATCCGATGCCCGGCCATGGCATTTCCAGGAACTTCTACCAAGTAATGGTGGCTGGCGAATCGTGTTTTTCGTCGGAGACATATCCAAAGCATCCGAACGACAACGCCTGGACGCCATTGGTAAAGCTATGGATCATGAAGCTTCCTTTCTGAGACAATACACATCTGCAAGTGCGAGACATGATTCGGTCTTCGATATTCTGGCAGTCCATTGCGCTCCACGTGCCAGCACCACGATCTTCGATTTCCATCCTGTGTTTCGACCATTTGACGACGTTGATGGATGGGACTATGGCAAGATCTTTGTTGACGAGGAGTCTTATCATGAGGGCCATGGAAAGATGTATGAGACTTTCGAGATCGATAAGGAAGTTGGCTGTGCAGTTGTGATCAGGCCTGATCAGTATGTGAGCTATGTTGGAGCTGTGGATGACGTTGAGTCGATCAATAAGTTTTTTGCTGGATTCATGATACCTGCTCGGGAGAAGTATATGGCAACATTGGATGCTTCAGGATTCGAGGCGAACACAAACGGGACGGTGGAGATGGCGAATGGAGATGCCAGAGAGGCTGCGACGGTTGCTGCAACGACCGCGCTGTAACTAATGCCTCCTACAGTATCGTGTATCGCGATTTCGGAGCCCAGTACCGCAACCATCGGTGGGACGACTCCGGTCCTGCAGCTCAAGTGGGCTTTTCTCCGCGTCTCTCCACAAAATATATGGAGTTGTTCCACAATGCAAGGCATAGGGTGTTTACGAGGTCTGGACACCTCGACTCACAGCTCGTACTTTCTGTGACTTCGTTTGGATTCTTGCGAGATTCTTGCGAGACTAAACTGATAGCAAACAGTCATGATAGACGACAAGAAAGAAGATGGTTTCGAATCTTTCGAGCTTGAAGCAATCGAGGACGATGCAGGTCTCCGGCGGCGGCAAGAAGAAGAGAAACAACTTCTTCGCAAGATTGATTTGCGATTGATGCCTCTCATGATGCTAATCTGTCAGTTTCAAGCAGTAGTTGGCTTTCTCTTCACGACTTCTAATCTGAAGGTCAGATGTCTTGAACTACCTCGACCGCAACAATATTGCTACAGCAAGGTTGGGAACTCTCGAAGAAGATACCGGGCTAGAACATGAGCAGTACAACACTGTTATCAGTGAGCCGCCGAAAGCGCATCGAGCGACGGATGTGACTGACAGGCAGCAGGTCTCTTTTTCGTGGGATACATTCTTACTCAGATACCCACGAATATGATCCTGGACAAAGTCCGGCCCTCACTTTTCTTGCCGGCGGTGATGTGTTCTTGGGCGATTGTGAGTACTTGTACTGGAGCAGTGCGAGACTATCATGGACTCTTAGCATTGCGGATCATGCTCGGCTTTGTCGAAGGTGAGAGTTTATTCGGAAAATGTTGCTCGACGCATCAACTGATAAGTAAGTCAAGGTCCGTTCTTTCCTGGAGCGTTGTTCTTGTTCTCGTCGTGGTATACCAAGAGAGAGCTTGCTGCGAGGATCTCCATCTTGTATGCCGCTGGCCAGATGGCTGGAGCGTTCGGCGGGCTGCTTGGCGCGGCCATCATGAATGGAATGGATGGGGCGGCGGGACTGCCGGCGTGGAGATGGTTGGTAAGCATGACCGCTCAGACGAGTTGGAGTACTTCCACTGATTGATGGTTTTCAGTTCATCATTGAAGGCGTCGTGACAATCCCGGTAGCCGTACTTGCCATGTTCATTCTTCCCAATTATCCTGCCAACACGAAGTGGCTGTCGGACAACGAGCGAAGTTTGGCCATGCTCCGCTTGGCAGAAGACGCCAGCGAAGAAGACAGACATGACTCCACAGGAGCATTCGAAGGCCTAAAGATGGCAGTCTCGGATCCAGTGTTGTATATTGTCTGGTTCATGCAGCTCGGACTGAATACCGCTGCTGCATTCACGAACTTCTTTCCCACCATCGTGGCCACCCTGGGTTACGGCCAGACCACGACACTTCTTCTCAGTGCTCCACCTTACGTCTTTGCAGCCATACTTGGAATCGCTAATTCCTGGCATTCGGACCGCACCAAGGAGAGGTGGCTGCATGTTGTATGGCCACAAATCTTCTGCTCAGTCGGCTTTATCATCTCGGCAACGACTTTGCAGACGGCCGCTCGATACATCGCTACATTCATGATGATGAACGTATATGGTTCGTTCGGATGCATACTGTCCTGGGTGTCGACGTCTCTCCCGCGGCCATCGTCGAAACGTGCGGTAGCTTACGCCGTAGTCAATGCTGGCTCCAATCTTGCAGCGATATATGCCAGCTATTTCTATCCTTCTACGCAGGGCCCGAGATACTGGCAGGCAAACGTTGCGAATGTCGCATTCTCTGGACTTTGCATTATGCTGGCAACGCTGCTGCACTTTGTGCTAAAGTGGCGGAATCGAAGGCTCAGTCAGGCCATTGCAGTGGGAGCACCTGAAGCTGATAAAGTCGCAGAGAAGTGGCAGGTCTCTTCCACCTATCGCTACACCTTGTAAGATTTCTTCCTGGAATTTATTTCAGCTCCACGAATCTGCCGAAGTCAGAGACCATACGCGGCCGCATTGCAGAGAGATGTTCTGAAGGGGGCATCACCGCCTGAGGCATGACCATATCTAAGATCTTCGAGACTAGGAGTCCACGCACAGCGTCCTAAATTGTTTGGAGGGCGAATCAGCATCATGAACTTTCTTGGAGCACCATATCGGCAGTCTCCCATGCTGGAAGTGTCCAGCCCTGATCGCCATCATACAAACATGGGCGAATACCTTCATAGGTTCTGCCACACATCAACTGAAAATCCTCAATACCTGCCATAGTCGCAAAGATATCGCGCTTGATGCCAGGGTCGTCCAGTTTTCCATCGATTATTTCCCACAAGTCAAGCTTCCGCAACGTAGCCCGATGATTATGAATAAACCGAAGCAGCATCTCCTTATCGATATCATGCCCACTTAAGCTCAGGTTTTTGATAATTTGCAATGGTCGCGGCCAATCCCTGAATCTGCTAGTTGCTAATGCTTGGAATATGTGCGACATGCAATGGCGAGAGGCTGGCGAGTGATAGCCGTTTGATATGTTCAACGTCAGCGACTCGAGTTGTTGTGCTTGCGAGACTAGCCAGAGGATAGCATCGCGGTCTATTGCGAACCTTCTCTCTTTAGTTTGTGCCCCGTACCACGGCAGGACACGGCCAAGGTATAAGCTTAATGTTCGAAGGTTCTTGAAGGGCAAGTTTGCGGTGCGACTTTCACGAATGAGCGTAGAGAGTGGAAAGCAACAATGTTCATCGTCGAGAGCCAGATTTCGAATTGGATATCCAGTCTCAGATATCGCTCGACACAGTGCGGGATACGAGCTGTCGCTGCTTCCTTGATAGTAGAATATATTATCCCCGAGAAGTTTTCGCATGGCTTTGGCGCCCCAAGGGATCTCTTCAGGGCCTTGGAGATCATCCGCGCCGTGAGCTTGTGTTTTCACCTGCGCTATGTTGCCGGCTACCATCAGAGTACGTAACACCTTGCTCAAGACTGCCGGCATCAGCTCTTTGCGAAATCTTGATAGAGCAGCGTACACGACCGTGGCGATGTGATCCTGGCGGACGTATATGCCTGAGCCTTGACCCGGCTCTTCTGCACCAAGAAATGTAGCAATATTGAAGGTGATTGTCCTTACTGTTTTCTGGTAGACCGGTGCTCCACAAGCGACAGTAGCATGCTCACGCTCGTGGCCTCGAACAGGAGTACATGCACTTCTCTGAAGAAGCGTCGTGCCATGTACTTAGTCAAACCATTCCCGAGATGGCTTGTTACCATGCGCAAGTTGAAAACATCTTGAGGCTGCAGGTAATCTGCCGTCCATTCCAAGAGCTCGAGTGGGAGGCATAGTAGCGAGGCAGACATACTCTTTTCCAACACTTTCCAAGGCGATTTTGCGTGTGATCTCAGAGCGCGGCAGGGTTATCAACATCCACGCCTGGATAGCATTTGTCCCTGCCTCGATGTAGAGATCGATAGACTGTCTGGGCAGTCAGCACTGACTTAGCGAAGCGATCTCGTCCGAAAAGTATTTCAAGGCCGTGCCAGTCGCTGGAGACCGATGCAGTCAAAGAAGTCTTGATGGAGAGTAAAGTTGAGAGATGTGTGAAAGTCGAAAGTATTCAGAGATTGTGGACTGACTCGTGGAAGTCATGTGGATGATTGATGCCCACATAGAGTTGGTCGTCAGGGACGACATACATAGGGTCCACGCGGTGTTTGTATCTTGCTACAGGGATCAAGTTTTGAGACCATTTTACCACGAATTCATGATTGTATAGACGATTTGACGACTTGGACATGCCAGCCGTCTCTAAGGAATCTGTACAAATATTCACGAAAAGCGTTGCACATTTCAACCGCCGAACCAGAGAAGCGTCGCGCTCATGAGATAACGAATCACGATTCCATCACGACGAACACCAGCCTCATATAGGCGAAACCTCCCATGATGGGCGGTCGATACCGTTCATTGTCCGGCGCGTTGATCGATCCAGAGAAACAGCGCAACTCAAATGATTACGATTCAGACGAAGCGCCGTCATTGGTTTCTAGCAGAGACACTTCGGCTTCATATGCGCCCATGCTCGGCCAAAAGAGCGGACCCGCCTCATTCGCATACCATCTACCACGGAGGCGGTTCTCGCGATACTTCACGCTGGCTATAAGCGCAGTGCTCTTCATCTTCATATGGTACCTCATACGGTCGTCATGGGCGAGCAGAGCAGAGGTACGGCTTGGGCTGAAGAAACCACCACCGCCTCCTCCAGCATGGGAGCAGTTTCCATTCCTGAAGAGATACCATGGCGGAATCAGGACGTTGGTTGGCCGGAAGGAGAATGTTGCAGAATATCCTGTGGACAATGATGAAGAGGTCAAGAGACTGCAAGATGAGGCGTTGAGACAGAAGGAGCAGCAGGATCTGGAAGTGAGTAAGGAGAAGGGTTTCCAGAAGCGAGATGCGCCCGCAAGTCTGCGATTCGACCCATACAAGACGAGTAGCGTGAATGGCGACTTTGAAGCGCCAGTGAAGTGCTATTTGGACAACAAGACCAAGCTGGAGATTCCACAGCTTTTGAGCTATCAGGGCGTAACCAAAGGCTTTCCAAATCCAGTCATGGGTAGCTATGACATCTTCGGATTAAGAGACGACATATGCTTTGAGAGATATGGCAGATTAGGACCATATGGGTATGGCTATAGCAGAAAATTTGGCGGCAGTGGTGCCGGAATGGAGGGCGAGAAGGCAGGTTCCGAGCAGGTCTGGGAGGGCTACGAAGAGGAGGTCAACTACAAGAATGTACAGTGGTCAGAAGTACAGGAACGCTGTATCAAGGATAACGCGCATCGCTTCAAGCCAACGCCCAAGCTGCAACGAAACCACTTCTTCACGTCTATGGCGACAGGAGGACCAGCGAAAGAGAAGTCGGATGAAGACAAAGTCCCCGAGAAGACTTCAAGCGGGAAGCAGTATCTCAATCGCACAGCAGTAATAATTCGAACGTGGTGGGACTACAACTACGACGAAGAGGATTTGTTCTACCTACGCGCTCTGGTGAACGAGCTGAATCTACATTCCGGAGCAGAATACGATGTGCACTTCCTCATTCACGTCAAAGACGACAACATGCAGATCTGGGCAGACGAAGAGACCTACCAGCGAGTTTTGAATGATGCGCTTCCCGCCGAATTCAGAGGCATGGGCACACTGTGGTCGGAACGGCAAATGGGCCTGATCTATGGCGGTGTCGCAGAGTCATTCTACCGCGACCTCCCAGTACATGGCGCATACCGAAGCACGTACATGCCGATGCAATACTTTGCGCATATGCACCCAGAATACGAATTTCTATGGCACTGGGAAATGGATATTCGTTACACTGGCAACTTCTATCACCTCTTCAAGCAGGTCTCGCAATGGGCAAAACAACAGCCTAGGAAGGGACTGTGGGAACGCAACGGACGCTTTTACATTCCAGCCGAGCACGGCACTTGGGAAGAGTTCAAGCAGATGGTGCGCGTCCAGACCCAGCATGGCACAGCTCAGAAAGCATCGGTCTATGGCAAGCTTGGGGCAGATGCTGGCACAAAACATCCATTGGACGAGGAATCACGTAGAGCCGAGAACGCAATCTGGGGTCCGCTACGACCGAGCGGAGAAGGCGATGAGACAGACCTGCCAGACTCAGATCCTCAGCCTCCAACAACCTATGACAAGGACAACTATGAATGGGGTGTAGGCGAGGAAGCTGACTTCATCACCTTCAATCCACTGTTCGATCCTCACAACACGAACTGGATTCTTGCCGAGGATGTCACAGGCTACAACACCACGGAAGGATATCCTCCACGAAGGACAGCTATTATCACAGCTTCACGTCTCAGCAGAAGACTGCTGGAGACAATGCATCGAGAGACAGCCCTCAAGCGTCACGCCATGTTCTCCGAGATGTGGCCTGGCAGCTGCGCTCTGCATCACGGATACAAGGCAGTCTATGCACCACATCCAGTCTATGTTGATCGTGCGTGGCCCACGAGCTATTTGGCAGCCATATTCAATAATGGTATCAATGGTGCTGCAGGCGGTGCCCGAACTAGCGTTTTCTCAGACGAGAGGCAACACAACTTCCTCGGCACGACCTGGTACTATCACGCCGGCTTCTCCCCTAATCTTTGGAAGAGATGGCTGGGTTTCAAGGTCGACAACGATGGTGGTGAGGAATATGAAATGGCGAACGAAGGCAGGATGTGCTTACCTGCGATGCTCTTACATCCTGTAAAGCAAGTTGATATGATATACGAACACCGGGAAGGCGAATGATCGAGCGTTTGAGAAGCATCCTGCATGGCGACGGCGTTACAAGCACTGAGTAGGACTGAACAGATACCTATTTTCGGTAATGTACATTGAACATATCAATATCTTACAGCTATCCTCCTACCCGACCCAGGAATCACCGCGATCAAACCTCATTCAAAGCCCTGACCAACTCCTGCAAAACATTATCAAGACTCTCCTGACTCTGCACATCACTGCTCGCAGATACCGATACCTTCCAACTCGACCCTTTGCCACCTGCCACCTCAGCAGAGAAAACAACAGTCCTCTTCCCAAAACTCAAATTCTCAAACTGCCTCACGGTCTCAGACCCCGAGTAGAAAGCCGCCACAACCCCAAATTCCTCCTTCTCGACTTTCTTCTCCTGCTCGACATCCCTCTCCCTATTAACCTCCATACCATCCCCTTCAACCTCCACCTCCGAACTCGACCTCGACGAAGCGATCAGTCCCTCTAAATCAAACACTTCCTCATTCATTCCCATACCCTCAATCATCTGACTCATAACATCCTCAACAATACACTTCATCCCCCCAATAACCGAACTACTGGGCGTAGAATTCGCAGTATGAGTATTAACCCTCACAGGTACGAAATTCTCAACTCCACCTACAAGTCCCGCATGTTGGGAACTGCGGGTCGAACGGCCGAAGAGGATATCGCTTTGCCCTGTGAGGCGGGATAGAGCGAGAGCAACGGAGGCTGTGAAGCGGGCTGAGGGCGTGCCTGAAGAATTCGGGGAAAGGAATGGGAGTGTTGTTGTGGATGTGAGGGGAGACGGGGAGGTAGAGGTGGAGGAGTATGAGGAGGGGAGGTAAGTCATTCTTCCCCCATGGAGGAGGGATTGCCAGTATGTGGTTGAAGGGGAAGAACAAGATTGGGATTGTTGTAATAGGTATGCATTCCAGCTTGGTGTTGGAAGGAGTGGGCGGCCGGCACAGAGGTCTTTGAGGGCGGACGAGAGAGTGGAAATACTTGTGGAGTCCATGAGGGCGCGATGGATTCTAAGAACGAGGTTTTTGGTATTGGTGTGTCTCTCGTGGATGAGATAGCTTTGGAACCAGGGTTGTCCGAAGGTGAGAGTTTGAACAAAGTCTTCTTTGATTATGGTTTCGAGGATTTGTTCGGAGGAGGTAGAAGAAGTTTCTTCGACTTTCATGGGTGCTTCGTAGGAGGTGAGGATTGTTTGGTGGTATTTGTCTTGGATTTGGACGAATACTGTTCGAAGGATGTCGAAGTGGTTGATGAGATTGTCTACGATTTGTGCGATGTCGGAGATGAAGAGACTTGACGGAATGTCGAAGGTGAGATAGTCGTTTGCTTTGGAAATCTCATTGAGAGTGCCAGAGAGATTGCGCTTTTGGAAGGGAGTTAGCGGGAAGAGATTCATCATCGTAGAGGTCGAGTGAGTTCCGTTCGGAGCATGAGTGGTCTCTGGCACTGCAGATGGACGATAGGCGTACTTGACATGCTCTGCCATGTCGATGAGTCTCGGGTGTTTCAAGGCGTCTGCAACTGTCAAAGTCAGGCCCCATTTGCTTGCAGCGAGTGTCAAGCGTGTTGCTGCTGTAGAGTCTCCGCCAAGCGCAAAGAAGTTGGATTCGGCTGTGATTGTCGCCCGGTTACTGATGCCAAGTATCTCACCCCAAAGCTGACACAGTTGTGTCTCGAGAACGCTCAATGGGCCCGATGGACTGCGTTTGGTGCCGCTGTGCTGGCTTGGAGACTTTTGCTGCGATACATTCTTGGCCTGTTCGCGAAGCCTGCGACGATCGACTGCTCCGGAGCTTGTTCTGACCATAGTAGCACAAGGTACGAATCGCGAAGGGATCATGTACGCTGGTAAGCGTTGTGCAAGCTTCTCCTTGACATCATTCGTCAACTGCTTCACATAAATGTCAAGCTCCCAGTCCATATCGACGAATTCGCCTGCGGGTTGGATGAAGGCCACAAGACTAGGCTCTGCTTCTCCATGAGCAGTTGTGAACTCGACAATCACTTCCTCGACCTCTTCTGGAGAGAGAAGATCACGGACGTGGTGCTCAATGTCGCCAAGCTCCACACGATGGCCGTGAACATTGACCTGATCATCCTTGCGGCCAACGAGAATCAGGCTAGCGTCTGCCTGCTGCCAGACTAGATCTCCTGTCCTGTAAAATCGTCCAGTCCGACCCGGCAAGCCAGTAGCACCACTTGTGATAAAGTGAGGGTCATTTACAAACGCAGATGCGGTCTCTCCCTGGTGACCGATATACCCTAATCCAACAAGTGGGCCTTCAATCCAGAGCTCTCCAACTTCACCGATACCACAAAGCTCGCCTTCGTCAGAGACGACCCAGGTGTTGCTTCCGATTCTATGACCCAAGCTGTGCTCGTTCAACAAGAGTTGACTCTGATTTGCACAAGTTACCGCGAAAGTGCATTCAACCGGTCCATGTCCGCTAAGCAGTCGGACATGAGGTGGCAGATCCAGCTTGACAGCTGCTTGACCTGCCAAGAACAGTGTCTCGAGGTGTACAGTGGACGCAAAGTCAACTCTTGAAGCTTGAGATGGCGTCATGTGAAGTAAGGTGCTCTCGAAGCGGTCAATGGAAGCGTCGAGGCTTTTGCTTAATTCATCCTCTGAAGGAATGCAGAGACAGCCACCGGTACTGAGTGTCAGGATCGTGTTCATCCAGAACATATCCGCACTCGTCGCATCGTATGCACGAGTCGATGGGCCGGCACGCAGAATGTCTTTCCAGTAATGCACCCAGCTGCTGGCATTGCTGTGCGAGACTGCAACGCCTCTGGGTCGACCAGAACTGCTTGAAGTGAAGTCTACGAAGACCTGCTCCGATGGTTTCAAGCGCGGCAAGGCTGAGCCGGAATGGATTCGAGGCGTCTGAAACCATGTAGCATCGATGACCAAGGCATCGAGGCTTCCAAACGTCTCGATATGGGAGCGCGTCTTGGCAGAGCATATGATGATTGGTGTGCTTATCTGGTCGATCATGCTCTTCAAACGTGCAAGAGGCTGGCTGAGGTCCAGTGCTAGGCAAGCTGCACCTGCTTTCATCACACCCAAGGTCGTGACGGTCATCCACACTGATTTCTCGAATGATAGGGGCACGACAGTACCCGGTCTGACACCAAAATCGGCGAGATGATGGGCCAACTGCTCAGAACGCTGGTCGAGCTCATTGTAGGTCATCTTGCCGTCCCAAGCATCGATCGCCAAGGCATCTGGCTGCTCCATTGCGGTGTCCATGAACAGCTCATGTACGCATGTGTCCTGCGCCTGGGGTACGATACCGTTCCACGACCAGATGTCTCGAATGTCGTCCGCGCTGGCTAGGCTGATGTCCCTCAAGGTCGCTTGTGGCTCACCAAGGATTTGTCGAAGCACATGTCCGATCTGAGAAGCCAATCGCCGCACTTGATCCGAAAGTATGATGGCAGGATCATATCGCAGATTGACGCTCAAGCTAGAGAGAGAGACTGTGCAGTCAATAAGCAGAGTGAACATCGACTCTTCAAGCGTTCTTTGTTCCTTCAAGGCCCTCACAGATGTTACGCTGCTGCTCCTTTGCGAATGTATGCCAAGCATTGTCTGGAAATGCTTTGGTGTATCTGGGCATTTATTGACTGCCTTGATTGCATCCAAGCCGCCGTGCTCATGCGTGTCAATGTCAATTGCACTGGACTGAATGGCTGTGAGGATATCAGAGACCTTGGAACTGCGGTTTGTTCTTATCCGACTCGGTGCCATCAGCCCACTGTGGCCTCTCTTTGTAACGAACGCGGCATCGGTCGAGCCAGTATATCGTGCTTGAAGCACAGCCCAGGCGAGATGTACGAAAGTCCCAGGTCGGAAAGCTGAAGATTCCCAGCCAAGCCCATCAAAAGTTGCTTCGATCGTCGCGGTGGGTCTTGCCAAATAGCTTGGCCCTGGCAGTTTGGGAAACTGGACAGCCTCTAGGTTTGAGAGGTACTTCTTCCAAAACTCCGCTGCGCTGTTCCTACGCTCCACCACGACATAATCATTCTCGGATTCTTCATGTCCGTAGACGCCCATAATGCTCCGCTCGAGAGAAGTCAACCTGGGCTGTTGTGGAGCTATGTTACGCCCTTTCGTGGGACTTGAGGGTGTTGGATCTGGGGTCAGCTGCTGAATAGGTAGTGGCAGTGAGGTAATAGGTTGCGCCCAGTTGCAGAGGAACGAGTCTGAGGACATGCTCAATGTAAGGTACAATGCGAGGTACGATATGCGCGGTGGGGAGTGTCTCTACCTCGACCAATGATGCCATGCGTGGAATGGACAGATACCTACAGTCTTGGATGAGCACGATTGCCCACGATCTAGGCTTGCTGGCATGATGGCCATCGCGACTTTGAGTGAATACATTGATCCAGATGCGCCAACATGTTGACACAAATGGCATTCAGAGATTCGAGCGGATTGAGATGGCGAGGCGGGATGTTTCAGCCGACGACAAAAAGTTTGGTAGGCCTCATCGCGTCCAAACTTTGGACGTCCAAGAAGGGAATGAATGATTCTGAGCAACTTCAATTGCTCGTAATCTTTGGAAGCATGTATTCGTCACTGAATGAGACGAAGCAAGTCAGCAAGATATAGACAGGCGGGCTCGCTTGTGTGCATTATCCTTGCGCTTGTTGAAGTAGCAATGCCGAAGAGAGAGTATTTCGCCGGAGGAAACCCAGTTCGTGAGGGAAATCGTCAAACCCATCTGCCATTGTCGTCTAGCCACCCTCTGGCATGCTGATGCTCACAGTGTCGTCCTAGTGGAGTATTTGAGAAGACATTTCGCAGCCTTGAATGCCCGTAGCCTTGTATTTATGCATGGCAAGGCGAGGTCGGGGAGCGTTGCAGAATCGAACTAGGCGCTGTAAGCTCTCGTTCGGCAGCCCATAAAGATGCAGGACGACAATCCTGCCCTTATTACAACCTTTGATGTGATGTTCTTATCCACCGGCTTGGCAGAAATGATGAAACAGCCGCCGCGGTCAATGCCCTTTCAAGAAGCACCCATTCGAAGAGCCTCCTAGATCCTGTTGACATCGCGGACCAGAAGCTAGTCCTGCCGGGATGTGGACCATGATCGCAGAAGCTACGAAGGCTTCTGCAATTTGACTTCACGTATTGCCGTCATGCTGCGTGCAGTAGAGCGACTCTCCGGAATTCCTTTCATGAATTGAGTAGAGCATCTCCGTCATGCCCATGCACGCAAACGAATCGGCTTGTTCCGTGAACTTCTGTGAAGTCAAGGTACATTGTGAGAAACTGTGCTGTTTGCGGTAGTGTTCTGTCAGCTACTGCAGACTATCTTACCAGTCTCATGTAGCCTGGTCACAGAAGAACGTCACTTCTTTGCGGTGGATGGGAGTGCTATGATGCACAACGATATCTGCGCCGAGAGATGGATTGCCGATCAGAATAGCTTGCTGACTGTTTTGATGCAGGACCGTACATCGCGACTGTTTCGGGCATCGTTTGCTGATCGACATTCCCGAAATGCAAGTTTCTTGCGATTTTTGATTGTCCACAGCTGACTAGGGCAATTCCGACCAGTGTTAGAGGTCCGCCGAGGCTCAAGGCGTGGGAAGAACGAAATGAGGCACTTGCCGAGCGGTGAGCTTCCACTTTCTTGCAAGCCGATCGCACTGTCTTGCCGATGATGCCAACATCGGAGAGGATACTCCAGACACAGCTAAGCAAAGGGGATTCCTGGCGGAGTGAGGGACTTCAGATGATGGGAAGTGAACAACTGTAATGATTGTGACAGAGGTACAGCAAAGATACAGAACGGCCGCAAATCAGACAAGATCGTGAAGACGGCCAAAGGAGCAAAAAGCGCGTGCGGTAGCGAGCTCTCGAGAAATGGAGGTGACTCAGATGATGTGCGGAGGTTCTCGCCTCGCAGCGTGCTGACATGTGCTGTCCATGCATTGCGCGAAAAATGCCTTGCATTGGTCGGTTCGCGAACGCTAGCTTCTGATCAATCTACTCCCTCCGGTGGGTGACATTGTGAGAAAGACACGAGATGTGATCACTCCCAAGGCATTGCAGTTCTTGAAAGAGCGGAGTTCTCGCAGAGGTCAGACGCTCTGTTCTCGTGATGACCAAACATACATCCTGGACATCATACCACATCTCGAGCCTGCAGTGGTGTCCTAGAGAGCAAGTGGATTGTCATGGTCAACACGAGGTTTCAAGGACGTCCGCAATTGCCGAAGACTGCGAGTGAGACCGCTCCTCGTGGCCTACTGGGATATGATCGGACAATTACCATGTTCTGAGACCATATCCGGACCGACCTCGTGGTTTTGACAGCGTTCGTCCTTCGCCAGTGAGGCCGCTCGACCTGTCGCCTCGCGTGAGAAGCGATATCTGCAAGTCATCTATGCATTCCGTGGTTGTCGTGCTAAGCACACCCTGTAGATAATGCTGTGTTACGGTCGTGGGCCTTGGAAGTCGCGGAAGCGCATGCTCCTGCTCTTAACCGACCTGAGAGATTGAAGAAGTCAGGTAAGGTCCCAATCCGTGAAACACGGCATATATAGCTATACGACAGACAAAGCCGCTGCTGAACGGCGCAAAAGTCGGATAAGTGTGTGGGCTTCATCGGAACGGGTTGCTCAAACACTTGTGTCTGGTATTTGTGCGATGGCTTCCACGTGTTGGCAGGCATCAAATGTACGGCTCCATCATTTGTCTGCGACTCGGCATCGTGCAGCAGGATTGAGTCCACACTCGGTCGGTGAGTGTCCCGTCACGCCCGTATCTCACGAAAGCTCCACAGGGCTCAATCGCAGGAAAACCACCTTCCTGCTCAGGCTTAACGCGAGGCGTTGCGACTGGCGGGCTCCGCAGATTTCAAAAGCTGGCGTGCTCTCAACACGTGGCATTCGCAGCTAAGGTCAGATCCACTACTGTCTGTGCAGAAAACCTTGGGAATTCTGAACGCGCCTCTCAAAATCTATCGACGAGCGCGTCTTCTTTTTACGTACGATAGTGGTCCTATTATATAGTAACTTATATCTAATATCTAACTATAGCCTTAATACGATTAGATACTATAGTTTATACCTTTTCTAAAAGCTATAAAGATTAATATCCTATCGACGTCGAGTAGCCCTTTTAACTCGGGACGCTACTTTTATCTCTTTTACTAAGACTTCTATCTAGGGAGGCTATCGATTAAAGGCGACGTCGATATAAGAATAATAAGGACTCGAAAATAGGCGAAAATAGTCCTATCTTAAAGCCTATTATTTGTTTCTATATACTCTATATTCTTTTAGTCTATAGAGTAGCTATAGATAGTAGACGAGATAGTCGCGCTTAAGATAGATTTTAGAAGTTACGGCTCTAGATTCCTAAGGTTTTCTATATAGATAGTAGACTTAGAGTAAGCTACTATACGAGGCGATATACTTCTCTAAATAATACCTATATAGAGCTTACGATACCGTAGAATCTAGCGTATAAGACCCGGGTCTTATAGTTAATAGTTATCGCTTCCGGATAATAATAGAGGCTCTTATAAGCGAGTAGAGCGTTACTTAGTATCTAATTTAAGATAAGAGCCTAGTCTTAGTACCTCTCGAGTAGATTAATACTATACTATAGTACTATATAGTATTCTCGTCGCTTAGAAGTCGTATAACTACTAAGTTTATAGTAATAGCTATCGCTAGCGGTTATAGCTAGAATAAGAGGTATTATTACTTATAGAATAGATAGTAAACTATATCTAATTTAGACTCTAATTATTACTCTAATACTACTATATCTAGCTCTTTCTAATAGCTCTAACTACTAGCTCTTTAAAGGATCGTAGTAGTCTATAGAAGAAGTAGAAGATATAGTAAAGAGTACTATTTTAAGAGGGCTTCGTCGAAGTACTAGAGGTTATTTATAGACTAAAGAGTAGTATTTTAGTACCTACTAGTATAGGTAAGGTACTTTAGATTATACCGACTTATTATTATCTAGGTCTAGTACCTTATACTATCGAGTATTATAGTAAGGTTATTCGTAGTAGTAGAGTATATAGAAAGGGTAAGAAGCGTTAGATTAATAAATAGACGCCCTAGTAGTCTAGACTAGTTTAGATTAGTTTACTAAGGCTAAACTAAACTAGTCGTATAGTTTAAATACTAAGAAACTAGTAAGAGTACTAGTTTAAACTATATAAAGTACTAGTTTCTTCGGAATATAAGAATATTAAAAGAGAATATAATAATTACTTAGAACAGATATCTAAAGGCTCGTTTTACTATATATATAGAGTATAATAGTATATAGAGCTTAATATACTATTCTTA